>VMDR010028941.1:0-12946 GCA_007922815.1 Macrotus californicus | reverse complement strand
ATGAGTTCTTAACAATTACCCATAATTGTTAAAAATTAATTAGGAAATTAACAAATTATTATCCTCTTAGTTATTTACATTCTCCTTGGTAGGCATTAGTTAATGGCCTTTCACCATATTCTGTAGAAAAGAGTTAGGAAAAAACAAGTGAAAAGAGGCTGAAGTTTTGATAAGGTATCGATTGTTGTCTTCCTCCTTCCCCTTCTCCCATCTTCCTTCCTTTCCCTTCCTTCTTTTTTTTTTTTAAAGTTCCACTGTGTTGACTCAGTTGGGTACAGGAAGGCAGTGGGAAATTAAATCTTTGATAAGACAAGAGGAAGAAAATCAGTCATTTTTGTGCCCTGAAAGCAGTTAGAGG
Organism: Macrotus californicus; assembly: GCA_007922815.1. NCBI lineage: Eukaryota > Metazoa > Chordata > Mammalia > Chiroptera > Phyllostomidae > Macrotus > Macrotus californicus. The sequence continues at coordinate 12,588 of VMDR010028941.1, read as the reverse complement.
AAGTAGCCAAAACTAGAAAAGCAGCTTGCATGGTTTGATGGAATAGAAAAGGTAATATAGGAAGGCAAACGTCAATTACCAGAGTAGTCAGCAGAGAAAAGACTAAAAATAGGTAGACAAGGGAGAGTTTCAAGGAAAGCTGGTTGGGCTGAGCTATGTCCAGTGTCAGATTTTTCTAGGAAAGTGTGAAATGGGAGAGGAGTGAAATGCTAGGTGGGGGAGTGAAAAGAACCAATTTCACCCCTGATTGGTTGGATTTGGGTGCTTTAATGGATGGGCCTCTGGATGACCCCAGGCCTCCAGGTGATCATTCCAGCTGGAAGGAAGCTGAAGGGCTCCAAGGAAACATCGCTATGACCCATGGTGCTAGGATCACCTGAGACAGGTGTTGGGGAGAGAAGAAAATAGAGAAAAATATGGTACTTTTAAAACCACTAAAACAACAATTTGAGAGCTATTTTTGTAAATACCAAGAAGAAAAGAGCTTAACAGCTTCCTGCCGGCCTATAGGAATTGACAGTCACCAACTTTCAGGAGTAATTTCCCAGAAAGAAGCACTGGCCCAGCACAACTGGGAATTTACCAATCAACTTCACTTTTGAAAACATTTTTGTGTCCTCCAGATGAACAAAGTGAAACAAAAAACCCTGAAATTGTTCTTTACAATATTACTCTATTAATAATTTGACTATTTAAGAGATGATCCTTAGGTCTGAGATGATAAATAAGGGTCTCAAAAATTTGGGGAAGAAGTCAGCATAAATGAGAATACAAAGGAATTCACATAAAACGAGACTTCACATTCGAGTCTCTGAAACATCCCAAGTCATCACCTATAGAAACCACATTTGTGCAACATACTTGCACCATCATTTTGAATGAAGTTTCCCGAGTAAAGGCTGGATTGCTGATGAGATGATCCCAAAGGTGAGAATATCCAGGGCTGGGTTTGTAAAGATAATCCCTGTACTGTAAAAGGTAAACCCCTACAGTTACAAAGTTAGCTCTCAGTCCAAAGGACAGGTGTTCTCAGTAACCTAGAGAGAGCAGTCTCTCTGTGATGAAGTCGTATTAACTGGCTTTGCACAAGACTGATCTATGTACTTCCCACCACAATAACTCAATGACCATTCGTTCATTTAAAACAGCAGTCACAGCATTTGAGTGATTTGGTCCCTATACTCCCTTCTAAGGTTTCTCCTGCCCCAGATTCAACAAGGCAGTGTTTCAGAATATTTGAGAACTCAGACTTGGAGTTGTAACCGCCCCAGGGTAAATCCCAGCTTTGCCACTTACTAGCAATTTGTCCTTGAGCAAATTTCTTCATCTCTCTGGAATCACGTTCCTTCATTTGTACTATGGGGCTAATAATGGCTTCCACTTCAGAGTGTCTTTATAAAAATTAAATGAGTTAATACATATAAAGCACCCAGAACAGTGTCTGGCACACAGTAATGATCAACTACATTGAGATGTTATTAGCAAGATTATTGAGAACCCACACTTTTTTAACAGATAGTTGCTTGGTAAATGTGAAGTGGAAGATCCGGAGCGGTGAGGTGGTGGTAGTGGTAGTATAACATTTAATTTCTAGTGCAGCTAAATTAACAAGTTTGCTTTTTATCTCCCAAATGTAGAGTCTTCCTTAGTGGAGCAGTACTCACTAAAAAAAAAAAAAAATTCGGCAGATCTTGACTTTCTGAATCTCAATTTTTTTGGCTTTCTACTTTTCTCCATCAAAATCATTCTGTCTTTACATGTGTTGCTATCACTGATTAAATGTCATTCAAATGTGATTTCCTTGGGGCTTAGAGACATTATGTGTTGATTGAACTAATCCAACTGTCAGAGTATTGGAAGCCCTGGTACAGCCTACGTGAAACCCTCTTAGATGTTGGGGTTGACGGCTAGAGCAAACCCTGGCCACATCCTGCTCCATATCACCTTCGCCCACCAGACTACCCTGGAAATAGGCCATTTCTGGCACTTTACATGCATCCCTGTATTGCTCTTCTCCCTTTACCTGAATGCTTAAAATAATTACACTTTAAAGTCATTGTTGGAACTATGCCATTAGATAATACAAGAGTAAGTGATTACCTCACTATGTCACTGGGTCCAATCAGACTCATTATAGGCAAAGACATATTTGTCTCCTGAACCCTCCAAATCTTCCTTTTGGCCACAGCCTTCTCACTCTTCTGAGTACAAATCTCTAGACACCAACCCATTTTTACTTGGATCAATCCTCAGGTCAGGCAGGGTTTGGGATAGTAATGGTTTAAAACAGTTGTCTCCAAGCATTAACATTATGTATCCAGTCAGTAAAAAACTAAGCAAACTATTAACATGTATGCACTATTATATCATTTAATTTAAATATAGGTAACAGACGTTTGAAAAGATGAGATGACCAAATGCTAATAGAAGTACTAACCTCCTAATTCTACATCCTAATGAATCATTTTATACATACCAGGGTGAACATATCTTGATTTAGAGAGCATTGATTAAGGTATATGGTATATATAATACTACAAGTCATAAATGTAAATTCAAAAAGAGCTGAAGATGCAACTTGGTAAAAACCATGGTAAGACAGTTGAGGGTACCACCTCATTACTACCCAGCTTCTCCATTTAGCCTCTGTTGACACCTAAAGTGGGGTTCCTCGTCACTGCTGGGTGGGCATGGAAGTTCCACCTTCCCACAAGGTGTCCACTCACCTCCCTGGTTGTAACAGGTAGGAGTGCCTGGTTATTGCTCCCACCTGGCCTTTACTGACACCACAGGGGCAGAGGACAGCTTTCTTAAGACTGTGTGGTGGTAAAAGCCCTGGCCCTCCACTCAGTCTCTATCCCATCCCAGTGGTGAGAGGAAGGGTTGCCTCATTCTTACCCAATGGGGATCGAAGTCTATTTTGCTGCTCAGCAGTCTCTGACATCACCCTGGTGGGGAGATGGCAGCTTCTCATTCCAGCTGGGCAAGGGCTGAAGTCTGGGCTCCTCACTTGGCTTTTGCCAGCCAGGGTGAGGATGGAACCACTGTGTTTTTTCTATGGTGTTTTGATGTAGTGAAGTGGCTATTATTTAAAATTTTTGTCTTGCAGGTTGCCCTTGGCTGGTCCCCTGACTTGAAAGCACAAGTTTTAGTCTGGACTATTTTTACCTACACCTGTTGGCATTTACCAGTTGCCTACATGTCAACGTCATCTTTGAGATATGTGAGCCAATAAAAATCCAGGAAACCCACCACCAAGTGGTTCTGGGCTTCCAAAGCTGACAGTTATGCTACATTGTTTGATATATATCAATAGGAAAGAGTACATATTTCCAGAAGTGGAAGTAGGATTTGTTTTAAGTTAGACATTTAACCTCCCTGAGTCTCAGTTTTCTCATTGACCTTGCAGAGCTGTGGACGTAATTAGAGATAATATTTTTCTAAGTTAGCCTGGCATGTTATACGCTCTCTAAGGACCATTGTGTAAAAGTTGTTTCTAAGAGTGCTAGCTGTGTGAATGCATCAGGACAGTGCGGGTTCCAGGGAAACGCTGCGTTTGATCACTCTGGGCTGCATGGCGTGTACTCTCTAAAGACACACGTATACACGATGCTTCTAAGGGTACTTGTTACACAAATTAACTTGCATATTATTTAAAGAAAAAGTTAGCCTAGAGCATGGCACATTCTAGTTCAAATACTTTTTGAAAAGACAGCTATTATTACTACACAGTAATAGCACTGGTGTTTTCAATTTCCACGGTAATAATTAATGATGTTGTAACCGTCTAAGGCAGTTATCGAATGTACCGGTTTGAAAAAGGGCATTGGTGAAATGGGGTAATACTAACAATACACAGAGTTTCTGTGAAGACTAAAAAAAATGAGGGCATGTTAAAGTATGAGCTATAAACTAAAATTTAGATAAAAAGAAAGTTTCTGTGATTATCTTTATGATTAGCATTCATAGTAATATTGCAAAAGATTTGTAAGCCATATTAGTTAGGCCTCTTTTAAAACTTTAGGATAAATTACAACCCAGAAACCTCAGTCTGGTTCCTAAAAATACTTAAAAAACAACCCTTAATGTAGTCTCAAGAAAACACTAACAAGATCACATTTATAATTAAAAAAATTAGAAAACTTAAAATTTCTCCTTGCCCTCTCCATGTCTTACATACCTCAGCTGCCCCTGGAGTGCCCTGTTCAACCCTTGTTACATAATTATCTCCACAAAGAAAACCCAGGCTTAATTGCTTTCTTTTCCAATTCCCCTTAGGGCAGACCTGTCAGGTAAAGTGGAGGCAGTAAATTCTCCTCTGTTAATTTAATATTTCGCTTTACAATACCCACCGCATGCAAACCCCACAGCTTTTCAACGCTGGAGTTATAAGCAACAAAGAAACGTAAATTTCTTCCCACAATGAGGCAAAAATCTCACTGCATTTGAGCAGAGTTTTAAAGGGAGGACAGGGTAGATACAGGTGTAGTACTATGTGTATGACCATAAACTTTGGAACAAGACAAGCTGAGTTCACATTCTGCCTTTACTACTATTAGCTTTGTGCCTTGGGCAATTCTCGTACATGTTCTCTGTCTCATCAACCTCTCTGTAGAACAGGGGGAATAATGAAATGGAGTTGTTGAAGGATCAAATGAGGTAGTATATGTAAATAACTATCTTTCACACGGGAAGTGCTAATAAACATGTCTGTTATAATGTCTATTAAATACTTGATTTATTTAATTATACTGACCTAATCATGCACTTTTTCTCCATTTGCACTGACAAAGGAAATCAAACAAATTGGAAATTGTGATTGTGTTTGAAAAACCCACATGTCAAGGATTTATTTTTTATTTGTTGAGATAGGAGACCTGAATGAAAGGAAACATTTATGCCTGAGAAAATAATCCCAATCAATGAAGAGATAAAATAGATTAGACCAGGAGATACATTGGCTTATTCCATAAGACAAAGCCATCCTCACAAAAACTATCGTGACAGATTGCATAACATATAAAATTTCATTCAATCTCAAGAATCCAAAGGCCTATTATTTATTCTAAAACAGTTTACACACATCAGTAATTAGAAAATAAAAAATAAAAAAAGCTAGAAGACTAGGTTTCACAATTATTTGGAAGTTGGTCAGCTGAAAGCAATTGAACTGTATTTGAAAGCCATGAAAATGGCAAGGCCTCATTCTATCTATGAACAACCAGACTGATCTGGTCACCTCAATAAGTTTAAAAAAATTGATGTGACTTATTTAGGATGACTGAATTAGATAAATCTATAGCTGTGGTATCATATAGTTAGAACTTTAAAGGTAATAAAAATGATCAGTGATGATATTAATTATCACGATGATGACAATAACAGTCTGAGAGATGTCATCAATACATTTGAGGTATAACTGCTTACATAACTAAGTGAACCCTACAACTTGTTGCGTGTTTTGCCTATGAACTAATTCACACACCGTATTGAATGCATTACCTTTCACAGTCGAATGGCCATAGATAAGAAATTAAAAATGAGGTCCTCACAGGACAGCAGACCATGAAGCCAGGCTGTGAGTGAGGGAAATGGAGGCCCTTGTTCTGTTGCCTCCTCGGCTCGTCCACATCAAACAATGGTCAACATCGTTATCACACATAGCACGGGGGATCCAGGTCACCAGATATGATTCAAGGCTACTTCTGTCGAGCGAAAAATAAAACTGTATTTTCTTATCAATATGATGGTGTGAGACAATCATTTAATTTTAGTCTGTTTGCTTTTTAATTGTCTACAGACTCAGAAATAACCTCCCGCACAGGAAGCCACACTCAAAGGAGGTGGCAGGCTGTGAGGTTTCTCACAGTTACTCTCAGCAGTGTTTAGATCACTCAAGTGAATTACGGGAAACAATGGATACCGAGAATAAAAGAAAAATGATTGGAAAGAACAGAAGTTGATAGCACTGAAATAAAAACCTTCCAGTGGGGCAGACCTGCATTGGAACTGCATGTGTTCGCCTATTTCCCCAAGGAGAGGAGTAAAGAATGGTTTTGGCTGCAAGATGCATTTTAAAACTGTAAAATGAAAGGTGGATCAACCCAGATTGTGCTGGCTTAGAGTTGTATTAATCTCTGCCTGATTTTGCACTCCCTACAATATTATTCACACTTATTCATTTACTTTATTCCTCCTATAACATCTCCCCTCCTAAGGCAGAGAGGTAGATAGATATTTGTTGGTGCTGACTCAATAGAAAATAAATATAAATTCCTAATCACTTAAAGTCCTTAATGAGTTCTGAAAATAACTGTAAAATATTTTTACTCATTATCATGATTTCTGAAAAACATTTTTTTTTTAATTTAGAGTGTGCTGCATTATTCTTGAAGCATTCGGAGTGTCTTTTGACCAACAATCCAGTATTTTCATAAGTTCATTTGTGATTGTCAGGACACAAGCACAAGCCATTTATACTGGCATACGTACAAGGAATCCACGCCAACAGAAAATCAGTGCCTCTATTCCCAGCACGCAGTTACTGGTTATAACTATTTAAGACTTAAACGTGGAAAGAGCATGGGTACAAGTAACATTGCACAATGAACTTTCTTTACGTGAATGGCACATTGTTAGAAAGATGAATGGGGGTTAAAGGTAGAAAACTAGTAACTAAGAAAACAAGTAATTTTTGAAAATGATTTTTAAATAAAATCTTTGGCTTACACAAGAACGTAAGTTGTAATCACAGGAGAAGATGTATCCTAAGGAACACGTTTTGCTCTACAACTTTTTTTGCACTCTGAGAAGGCAAGCCCCAAGTTTTTAAAGCTATTTTTAACAGTCATAGCTGACTAGTATAAGAATCTCATCAAGTCCCCAAATGATTTTATCTGGGGCTGGTATACCGCTCACCTCAGAGTTTCCCCATGGCTGTCACTTGCTGTGGTATCACATCATGCCCTAGTATTATGAAAAATTAGTCATAAGTGTAAAACAGAAGATAATTTTTGAAATTATAAACTCTTTTTCATTGGTAAATAGATAGTATTTCAATCAGGAACATGACCAGCAGTTTATTGCTTTTCTAAAGCACATTTCATTTTCAAGAATTTAAGAGATTATCTATTTTGGTATAAGGTCCATGATAGTAAGTAGTTAGGACCATTCCAAAAAGAGAAACTAATGCTTTCCAAATATCTACTGGCTTAGAAAAAGTGTTCTACCCAATTTCTTGTTATGCAACTGCTTACTGATTTGAAATGGTAATGTCACTTGGGATCCCAGAACAGTTTAAGAATGAGGGACTGCATCTTAGATAAATTGCATATATTTTTTTAAAAATATACCCCCCAAGAAGATACTGCTGTCCATTCCAGTTACTTCTAAACAGGTAACAGCCAAGTCCACTTGTTTCTGAGTTATCTGCCTTTCCGAGCACCACGGCTGTTTTTGCATCCCTTCATAGCATTTGTATCCAGGTAGATTCAAAGTTCTCATTCTGCTTATTTTGCTTCATGATTAATAAGAATAAACACATAGAGAAGATTGATTTCATTACAGGCACTATTCTAAATGCTTTGTATATGTGAAGTCACTTAATCCTCACTTAATCCTCTGAGGTAAATAATATTACCGTTCTCATAATAGAGATGAGGAAATGGAAGCGTAGAGGGCTATATATGCTACCAGGAGTCACTCAGCCAGGGAGAGGTAAAGCCAATGTCTGAAATTAGGCAGTCTGTGGTCAGAATCCACTTTTAAGCTTTACTTCACTGCCTTGGGACTGGGATGGCCAGAAAAAACATGGGACGCCCACCCAGTCAACATTTAGTACCAGATAAACAATCAGGCTTCTTTAGTATAAGCATGTCCCAAATATTAAATGGAACATATTTACACTAAAAAATTGTTTTTTACCTGATGTTCAAATGGAACTGGGTGCCATGTGTTTCTTATTTAGTGAATCTGGCAACCCTACTGGGGACTGTCACTTAGCCTGACTTTTCTGAATAATGCCCATTTTCTTGCAAGATCTTTGTGACCTTCAGCAGCGGCCTGGCAATTATCAAGGGTTTCTCCTAAGCCTTCACCGCAAGCAGCCTTAGCTACCTGCTCAATGGCAATGCCTCAGAGAAAGTTCTCAACATTAGACCAAGGGTTAGCAAACTTTTTCTGAAAAGGATCAGATAATAAATGTTTTAGGCATCATAGGTTATACGGTCTCTGACTCAACTACTCAGCTCTGCTGGACAACCACAGACAATACATAAACAAACAAGGATGGCTATGTTCCAATAAAATCTTATTTACAAAAACAGGCAGCATGCCCTATTTGGGCCATGAGCACTCTGCTGATCCCTGTCATGGACTCCTCTAGCCGATTTGGTGAGATGAGTTCTTCATCTGCAAACAATCAACCTAACCCAAAGACCAAAGAAACAAGCTCTCACTGCAAGTTATCTACTGTTTAGTGAAAGAAAAGTGCGGTGAAAAATTGTTCCTCTGGATCTTCCAAAACAGAGTCAGACTTTATCTTATATTGTAGTCACATCATCACAGGAGAGAGGTCTAACAAGATGACAACGTAAACGAATGAAGGTCCTGGGTCTAGTAGCAGGTGAGATGTGCCCCTGAGATGGGGAAATCTAGAATTGCCCCTTCCCACTGCTATTTCCTCCACACCAATCAAAGAAGCCTCTCTACTTGTATCGTCCATTTGCTCTTTCTCTTTGCTCTCTGTTTTATTTCCCTTATTTTCATTGCATTTTAATCCTTAAATGTCCATCCATGACCTTCTGTGTCCCAAACATCTCAAGGTTCACCAAATCCTTACTTGGTACAAAATCCAGAGGCTTCCCTCTGTTCCACATCCTGCTTGATCACTTTGCCATCCCTAAAACTTTAAATTATTTCCTTCTCAAATTACTGTCCTTCCTTGGTACCACATTTTACATGGAATCTATTTCCCCTCCCTAAAATTTCTGCTGGCCCTGTGATTTTTATTGACCAATGGAACAAAGAAGTGACACTGTGTCAGCTCCAGGCCCAGCACTTCGAAGACCTGGCAGACTCCACTCTTACTTTCTGAGAGCCCAGAGATACCATGACTGCTGCCAAGAGATACTTACATGTCACAATGTCCTAAAAATAAAGCAGATTCAATCTACCCTGTTATGGGCTGAAATGTGTTTCTCCCTCCCACTCCCCCCCCCAGCCTGAGTCATATGTTGAAGTCCAATGTCCCAGTACCTCAGAATGTGATTGTATTTGGGGATACAACCTTTAACAAGATGATAAGTGAAAGTGACAGTTAGGGTGGGGCTTGATCCAATCTGACTGGTGTCTTTATAAGAAGAGGAAATTTCAATTTCTGGACAAGATGAAGGTGTAGGTAGATACACTATGTCTCCTCACACAACCAAAAGAAGGACGACAACAAATTTAAAAACAAAAAGCAACCAGAATTGCCAGAAAAATTGAACTGTATAGAAGTCCGACAACCAAGGAATTAAAGAAGAAACATTCATCCAGACTGGTAGATGGGGTGGAGATGGGCAGCCCAGGTAGAGAGGACTCACAGAAGGGTAGTGACTGGAGAACCTGGTGGTCCCACATTTGAGTGCAGATAAACCAGGAGGAACAACTGGGGAGCAAGACAGACCATACAATCCAGGGCTCCAGCACAGGGTAATAAAAGCCTCAAAATCTCTGACTGAAAAAACCTATGGGGGTTGCAGCAGTGGGAGAAACTCCCAGACTCACGAGACCAAGAAGCTCAGAGAGTCCCAAAGAAGTTGTACCCAAGAAGAAACACACCAAGGAACATCATAATTACATTATCCAAGATGAAAGATATGCCGGAGCCACAGCTGGCATAAAGTAGAACAGTGTAATTCTGAAGAAATAGTAAAGGAGAAAAGATTGGGAAGGATATAAAGGAGGTTCTTAGCTCTACTATTTCTTTAAAATGACATTTAAAGTCAAAACCAAGAGGATGCGGCAAAATGTTGACATTTAATTAAACTGGTTAGTGGTTTGATACCCTGTATTTGAGATATTTCAAAAGGCAGAAGGCAAGAGAAGGGAGGCAAATGGAGGGAAACACTTTGAAGGAGGCTCATCTTTGGAAACTAGGCCAAAGACAGAGGGTACTTGTACCACAAAAGTTAGATAGAAAGTCAGTTTAATTTTATGTTTTAACTTATTTGTATTATTTAAAAAATTTCTCATTTGATTTTGAGCTCATTCTGAGTGGAGAACCATAGTAAGTCATTGAACAAAATGCCCTGAGAGTGGACATTTGTGGATCTTTTCATCCTATACCACTAAGGTCCCAAAAATCAGTGACTATGCTTGCTGATCTGAGAGAGGGCAGAGAAAGAGAGGGAGAGAGGGAGGGAAGTGATACTTTGCCATTAACATATCTATTAAAATCAAAAGTGTTTGTTCATTGGTGCTTTGGTCTAAGCCTTCTGCCTTTAGGTCACATTTTGGTAGCAAAGTTATGCATTGATCTCGGACATAATCATAATGGTCCTTGGTGATTCTTGCTATTCTGCATCTTATGGTCTTTATGCTTCATCTGCCTTTCCACCAGCAATGCTGACTCTTCAACAAAACCTACTTGCTTTCCCAAGGTGGGGTGGATGGGTGCCTCTTCCTGAATGATACGCAAGGTTGACCAGATATCTGACATGGAACTTGCAGTCTTATAGTGTAACCATTGCTTGCTTCACGGTTTCAATTAACTTGTGAACTCTCTGAGGGCAAGATCCGTGATCCCTCCTTTTGCAGGGTCCCATATATATATATATATATATATATATATATATATATATATATATATATATATATATATATATATATATATATATGTATTTGTGTGACTTTTCCTATTCTTATTCCATAACTTAAACTCTAATTTCTACAATAACCTCTCCCTCCTCTAAGTTTTTATAGAACATGTTCATAACCTTGGATTTTGCTGTTCATTTTAATGGTTATATCTTTATATACACAAGTTTAATTTATTTGGAAGACAGAATGGTCTCTTTTCCCTCTTCAATCCTCAATGACCCAGGATACCTCAGTAAAAAAAACTTGGAAGTACTTTTTATAAAATATATTTTTAGTCCAGAGTCTCGGGGTCCAGGATCTTAAATTTGTATGTTAACAAGTAAACTAGAAGATTCTTAGGGGAGAAAATGCTTACAGGTTAGAAAGAAATGAGGAACTAACATACAAAGTATCATTTTTTGCCAAGAGATTTGCATATTTTAACAAATTCAATCCTAGTAATAACTGTCTTAAAAAGTATTACTAACTTTATTTTATAGAGAATAAATTAAAAATTAGAAAGTATAGAGCAGCAATTGTCAAACTTTTTCATCTCATGGCACATATAAACTAAGTACTGAAATTCTGCAGGACAGCAAAAAAAAAATTTTTTGACCATCAGACAAAAAATAGGTATAATTTTGATTATTTACAAAAAATACATAATAGTAATTACCTATGCTTTTTGCTCCAAAATGTCTTTTTTATTTATCTATTTTATTTATTTTTATTGTTGACACTATTACATATGTCCCCCATTTTCTTCCCCTTTGATGTCTTTTAAAAATATCAGGTGTCTATACTTGTATAAGGATTTCCGGCACCAAGAATTAACCAATCAACAGTTAACTGATGTGCCGTGACCAATAAGATGCAACTCTGTCATGTGACCAGTAAATATTTATGGGTTGAGACAGGGCATTCACACCAGATGGCTAGTGTTGTGTTGGCTGTTGTCATTTTTCCCCTTGACAGCCTCAGGGAAAAGAGGTCAATGCCCCTGACTAGTCAGGTATTACACGTTTTAAAAATTCTTACGGCACACCTGTTGAAAATTGCTGGTATAGAGCAATTTTTGAAGTCAGACTGCCAGGATTCAACTTTCAACTTGATTACTTGATAGCTAAGTGATTTAGGGGCAAGTGTTTAACATTACTATGCTTCAATTTCTTCTTTTAAAATATGCATAAAATAGCAGCTTTCTCATGAAAGTAATGTGAGGGCAAAATGAGGTAAATAGAACCATGGAAAAAATGCTAGACACACACAATAGTCCTCAATAAATCCAAGCCTGTGAAATCACTGAACCCCACATTAAACGATAGTGGAACTGGGGTTTATCTTAAACCAGGGCTTGGAAACTTTTCAATCAAGGGCCCAAGAGCAAACATATTAGGCTCTGCAGACCACACGGTCTATTTCAGCTACTGAGCTCTGCTCTTGAAGCGGGAAAGCAGCCATTAACAAATGGAAAATAAAATGAGTGTTGATGTGTTTCAATAAAAATCTTTGTATGGACAGTGAAATTTGCATTTTATGTCATTTTCATGTACCACTAAATATTCCTCTGAGTTTATATTAAGCATTAAATAATACTGAAACCTTTCTTAGCCACCCAAAACTGTGCAAAAACAGGTAGTGGCCAGACTTGGCCTGGGTACTACAGCGTGTGGACGCTGGCCTGTAACTACCAGGTTTCAGAACATCCATATAACATGACTGCCTAACTGAACTTTGAATACAACA
>VMDR010028940.1:0-12944 GCA_007922815.1 Macrotus californicus | reverse complement strand
TAAATAAGCAATTATGTTAGTGATATGTATGTAATCATCTTCAAGGTAAAAAAATGGTTTTTAATAACAACAAGATTTGTCATCCCCTCTTCAAAACTGCTTTCCAAGGTGGTAATCCGAGGTAAGGCCCAGAAACAACCAGAATTGTTTAATGTCCATATAATTACAATTCTAATGAACTGGGACACACATATATTTTATAGGTTTCAATGAGCAGTAAAATAGCACGATGTAAATATTTGTAGTCATACTGACTTTGTTTAATCTTTGTCAAAGGTATATTTATATTTTGAAATTGTTATGTTTATTTAGGTGATATGGAATGATGGTTAGAGAGCTTTTGTGACAACATATTATAAGCCAAGTAAATAGTTTTAAAAATTGTCCACTAATACCTACTTGGCCTGCAAAATCTGCAGCAATTCTACTAATGATTTTCAGTGCTGGTCTTTCCACCTCTGATCCTTCTCTTTCCCCTCCATTGTGTCTTACTGATCGATCCATCAGATATAGACAGCTCCATCGGCAGGAAGATTCCAATAGAAATCAAAGACAAAGAGGTAGGTTCTCTTGGAGCCATTATGAATTTCACTCATTGTTGACTTTTCTTTTTTTAAAGGAACGCTCTTACCCTTTTCTTGGTTTTTGTTTTCATTAACATAAACCAAATTTTTATTGCAGGCAGTAACCCCAGTTACTCCAAAAGAAAAGTCAATACTCAAAAATCAATGTGTTATGGGTTTTGGTCACCGGTGGAATCAATTAGATCCCTTCCCCCCTTAAATACATGGTGTTTGGGATTTTGTTTTGTTTTCTTTAATTCAGTCAACCTAAAAAAAACCGCCTCTTTTTGTGATTACCTGCCTTTTCTCAATATGCAGCTTGGCAGTGCAACTGACAAGGGGGCCTTTGGCAATCAGATTTCTTTTCCGGTTGGTTATAGGTTCCTGTTCTCTTTTCCTTTTTTCTGACTGGCAGAACAGAAAGGGTTAAAGCATTGGCTAAGACAATGCTGTCACTTCAGCAGTGGCAGAGATGTTTTAAGGTCATGGTCCTCTCAGCTTTGTGCCTCAGAAGCATCTCCTGAAGCCCCAGGACTGATGTGGAAACCTGACAGAAGGAAAAAGGCCTGGGAGGCCCTGTATCTACATGGAGAGATTAAACAAAACTGATAGGATGATTTGAGTTGCTTCCCTGCCACCGAACTGCACCCTTCAGTTTGTTTTTCCTTTAAGTGATCTTGTGAGGCCAGAGAGGTCTTCCATCTTGATTGATGATGATCATCCTAAAATCGCAGCTGGATATGGTGGTTTGGTACAAGTTTTTGACAAAGAAAATTAGGCTCTGCAAAACATTTCTCATCAGAAACTGTAAATATATTAAAATGCATTTAAAAGTTACTTCTGGGAAACATATTAAATAGGCCAATCATTTAATCATTTGTTAAATGTCAAACTCTATAAAATCATGGTATAATGTCACCCTGACATAAAGCAACATCAAAATTAGTGCATCATCTATAAAGTGAAGTATCATTTGCCTTCAAGTGACAAATTCTACTGCCAAAAAAATACCACTATACTTCTAATAAGTGACATTCATTTTAATAGACCCTACAAAAATACAATATTTTCAATGTCCCCATAAAACATTTAACTTACAAATATTATTCTCAGAGCTTCAGTGACATCAATATGGGATGCTACTGTGAAAATCCTATGAGAGTACTTGAAATACTAGTATGTAAATTTTTATATATATTTTAAAAAAGTTATATGAGAGAGAATTCATACAACCAACTCCAGGATATTATTCTGAAATTCCAAATTAGTATTTTAATCAAATTAATGACTGATACATAGAATAAAGCTATTTAAAGGATTATAAAATGAATTGGTAATTTGCTGAAGGAAACAGTTCTAATGTAAAAATAACTAAATCTATACGAGCTATGCTTGTCATTCTCTCCAGTGAGACAAAATTCAGGATTTTTATATACTTTGAAATTTTTTTGAAACAAAAGTACTTTCTCCCTCTCCTCCCACGAAAACAGGCACTGAAATTAATAATACAGGTAGACTGTAGCTCTGAGAAATTATATTTGAAGTTTCATATTTAAATACCAAAGTTTTAAAATTTCCCACCATAACTTTCTAACAGCAGTCTTTCTCAATAATAAATTTTATCAGCCCCCCAAAACTCATTTAAAATGATTTAAAAGTAGCAAATCAGATAAAGCAACACACAAATAAACTCCACATTTACAGGTAAAGAAATCACAGGGCTACAGCTCATAATCGATAGAAACTTGAAGGAAACAAAGCAACACCTCGCCTGCCACCATCGCTCACTGCTTCAGCTTCTGGTGAAAAGGTTTCTCGGCAACGGCCTTTAGTCTGTCGTTTGACTCTGCATGTGCTGCAGTTAGCTAAAGGCATCGAGTAAATTCATTTGTTCTATTTTTATTCAGGTCCCAGAGATAAATGGCTAATTTATGCAGTATTTCACTCTGTTATGAGAATTTAGCAAATGACTATGGAACCAAGTATAAACACTTTATACCGTTATGTACAGTTACTTTCATAAGGCATTATCATGTAATTTTTATGGAAAAAGATTCAATATAGTAAAGTCTTATTTTAAGATATATTTTCTTTCTCAATCCCAGATGTTTAGTTTATGAAAATATTGTTTTGCTCTGTATTCTTTTTTGTGTATATGCCAACATATATCTTGTGCTAGAAATATTTTATGGGAATTACAATTTTTAATATTTTCATCTCTTCTATATAAAGGCATATACAACGTTGAGGCAGTGTTTCTGATGGAGAGCAGAATTTGTAAAGAGCGTGTGTGTGCTTCCGTGCTTCTGAAATCATATGAAATCCACTTGGAGAAGAAACTTATTTGGTTAAAAAAAACAAAAACAAAAACAAAACTGCACCAATGCACAGCCAGAGGCTGACAATTAAAACTAATTAATACATAACCACATGAACATCATATTTATATAGTTAACAATTTTAAGGATGATCAGTGCTAACATAGAGTATAATACATTTGGCACTAATATTTGCCATTGGTCCAGCAATTGGCAAAATTTGTTTCTATGTATAAATTTATTTTTGAACATTAGGTCTGGCTAGACGTATCTTCACTATTTATAAAAAATATTTAGACAGTAAGCTCACGTTGAATAACTAGGTCTACTGTGTTCTGGAAACTCTTCAGTAGTAATACAGCTTTTTCATGTTCCATATGTACAAAACTATGTCCATTTGCCTGTAAACACGCAAATAAAACAGGGCAATCAATGCAAGATACTTGTTCACCACTTCGTCATAGTTTCTAATCATACGATTCAAGGGAGTATTGAGCAGCCAAAAGTTACCAGTTAAAAATTCACAATGGAATTGCGACTATGGAAATCACTAATTCATTTCACCCAGCTTCAACTCAATTTATTAATTCAACCAATACTTATCAAGTCCCCAGTACCTAGGACTACCTAGGACTGTCCTAGTGGGCCCTTAGCTGCTGCGCTAATAACAGAGATACACTGGTGAAAACAGATGCACTTGAAATACAGCAGTTCAGTTTTGTTGTTGTTCTGATTTGTTTTGCTTTTGCAAGAACTTAGTTGAGATGGTTCTGAAGTGTCCAAAAGACCACTGTCTTCTTGTTACAAATCACTGATACAAACTCATCAGCATGGTTAAATATTTAAGTCATGCAAAACATGACTGGACATTTATAGTATGGTTATATCTTATTCTGACTTATTGGAAAGTTCTTCGTTTGTACATTTTTATGTTAAAGACGTCACTTTTTGTTTCCCACATTGCTAAATGCAAGCATATTCATTATCTACAACCAGTGGTTCCGATCCCATCCAACGCAGCTAAGAGATCCATCCCTCAGGGGCAAAGCACACTGACATTGGTAACAGTGGACATGCCTGCCGTCTTCTAGGTGAGAACCCTCAAATGATGCAAATGAAGGCCAAACTAAAGCACAGCCTTCCCTGGAGCCTGAGCCTCAGTTGATTTGGAAGAGTCAGCCCAACTGGCTGCTTGGCAAAGGACAGGTAATATAGCCAGTTAATTGGTCGGCTTTTTCAACTTTCAGTCGATGGATACTAATTTGGGGCACCCATTTCCCTTGTGATTTTACTTTTTTATGCTTCTGAAAATATGATTAATATTTCAAATAACCACTCAAGCCATTGCACTACATTGGCTTTTTTGAAATTAAAACAGCAGCACACCTCTAGCAATACTGAATAATCTTTGTAACCTAGGCAAACATTGTCTGCTTGATTATATTTTATCATGAGTGCTTTAAAGATGGTTGGCTAATGATGTGATAAAGATGGCCCTAAAATACTGATATTTTTAAAACCATACTACATCGAAAATAAGAAAAATACTAGGAAACAAAAATGTAAATGCATGGAAATCTGTGTACAAATTTATTTTAAGTGAAAGAATCTGTTTCTCTCTCTATATGTTCTTTAATAAGAATTACTTAATGAAAATGCCCATTAAAGTTGGCACTGGCTTTCAGTGGCAGGAAACAGTAGCTGAGCAAAACTTGGGGAGTGTTAACCACACGGCTGGGTTTCATTAGATGTTATTTTGATCAGACGGTGATGTGAAAAGAGAGCATCATATGGTACATGCTGCTCTTTTACTCTCATCCTGTTTCTGACATCAGGAAAGTAGCAAATTCGGGTGAAATATGCAGGGTGGGGCAAAAGTAGGTGTATAGTTGTTGGAATGGAAAATAATACAATAAGTAGTAAATTTAACTTCAATAATGGAACACTTGAATGTCAGACCTTAAAAAACTTTGGGAGTACTCTGACTTATCTATCTGTAAACTCAAAACCTAGGATTGCAATGAACTCAACATTCCCTAAGAACTTTCAGGGACTTGTTCAAAATTTAAATATCTCTGTGTTCTGGGGTAAGGAATGCTCTGGTATTTGAAAGCCATGAATGGTTTATTGCCCACCATCAGGTCTGACTATGGTTTTAGGAACTACTAGTCTCAAAATAACACTTGTGTTAAGACCTAAGTGGTGCAAAACCCTGATGGCAAATTAATCATAGCTGTTCATTTTGAATGCTATTTTTATCAAATGATCTTCAAAGAAGGATGGTCGACTTCCACCATGTTGAATTTTTCACTTTTTTCCATCAAAAAGGCCTGTTGTAGCTGCCTGTGCCCCAGGCATTATGCCAGGTACTGGGGATAGAAAGCAAGAAAGATGAAACAGGGAGGCTCTCATCAGAGGTGTCCCTCCAGAAGGGGACATAGGCCATGGACAGAACTAAAAAAAAATGCAGAAAATGCATTACACATGGTAAGCATTCAGCAAGTGTATGACGAATTAAATGAACATCAGAAGAGGTAAATAAGGTACTAGGGTAGCTCAGAAGAAGGAAAAGAAGAGGAAAAATTTCCAAGGAACCTGTTTCTCTGAGGCATTTAACCAAAGAGTTTCTTGGTACTCAACAGCAGGCAAGTGTGATTAGCAAGAGATCACAAGTCCTTGTCTTGGTTCAAGCCTGGAGTCTCCTCCAGCCCTGGACATGGGAACGGGTGGATATTTCAAGTAAATTCTGCAACAGCCCATGCAACAAAAAGAGTTTTAAGGTGATGTATATAATCATTTTTGTGAGAATTAAAAAATAAAAATACCTGTGAGTTTAGACCCTGGACTTTAGCAGAAGAAGCAACCATAAAAATAACCTAATGTGGAGGCTGAGTTAACTCATAGATCTTTTTCTTCAAGGGGAAAAGAGGAAGCCCAATACATAAAACATTTAAGTAGAACTCTAGTAGAACTAGAGAGAGTGAGAGGATGAGAGAGCCAGGGTCCAAGGTGAGAGTTGGGGCAGGGATGGCACCCAGAGACCAGTTTGCTTGCCAACACCTTCCAACCATGGTTTTTATTGTTGTTTCCCTCTCTAAACCACTGAAAACATAAGACTGCAATTGCTTTCAGTGATACGGGCTGATGTTTCCTTGATCACGATAAAATAATGAACGTGAACATCCTTAAAATTGTTACTGTATTGCCTCCTAACATAATTCTGTTCTTTAAGTGGTTGCAAAGCGGTATTTTAGATTCCTACCAGAATTAATTTATTTCAAAAACACTAGTAGAAATAATATTTCATGCTAAATTAGAATCTACAGAAAAACTGAACCTCTCATTCTTATAGTTTTAACTCTAATGTGAGTTATTGTACCCATTTGTGGGCCTTCTTTCTCAAAAGCAGAATATCTGCTTGGGCAGTGCCAGGGAACTTGAGAGGAAATAGATTAAAAAGGAGGAAACTTTTAGGGTAGAATCTGTAGAAAATGGAAACCCTGGCAGAACAGGAAAGCTTGGTCGGGAAGACAATGGAGGCTGTGGTACTGGCGATGCATGGGACTGAAATGCTGACCATAGATGTAGAAGTAAGAGATTGGAGATCAGGAAGGAGGTCAGAGTGGCAGCATTAGCCACAGAAGTCAGGTTGCATTGCAGCTTGGTACTAACCACAGTAAATGCTGAGAGATTTGTCAGAAGATAAGTTTAAAGGGAGCATGTGAAAGAAGGGAAACCTGACTAGTGGAGCGGGGATGGGTCCAGGAGGCGTTGGACACATAGAGCAGAAGGAAAAGAGAATGTTTGCTGTTGACCTGGGCACCTAGGAAAATTCATCTGAAGTGAAGGAGGGAAAGGTGAAGCAGGTCCTGATACCTTCTTAAGGATGGCAGAAAGCTGGCTCTAGCCTGATGATCTAACTAAAGGACAGGGAGACTTATGGGGACCAATGCATTGAGGGGAGGGAATGGGAAACCTGGGTTCCTAAGAAATCCAGGCAGGTGGGGAGCCGGGAAGGGTCATTCTGAAGGGGATCACTTACGGTGCTCATAAAGAAAGCAGGAAATCCTACAGAATTGAGTACTTTCTAGTGATCCCAATTAAACCTAACTTTCTGTACCACTGAGGAAAGAGCAGGGAAAAGGCATATCCAGGTTAATTCTGGCCTTGAAACTGGGTCTGTCTCCAATGAACCAGGCTTCAAGATGTCCAGAACCACAGTTGAGGTTCTGATTCAAGGCAAGGAAGACCCTTTCTATAAGTTAGCTTTTAATATAACTTTAAAGCCTCAGCGTTTAGTTTTCATGCTTTGTAAGTACACATGAAGGTTGGAAACACAAACATAGAGCTGGTTTCCCAGAAGGAAGTATGCAGATTGGTAAATCAGACCACTGAGTCAAATAAGCACTAGGACCCTATCTGTAATTCCAGGCCCCTGGAAACGTCCTGGCTCTGAGCCAGAGCATTGGTGAACCTGAGGAGGTCTGTTTAAAAGACCACAACTAGAGACTGTCTGGGAATGGATTCAAAATAATAGGACTCTGAAAGATCGGAAAGCCTATCATTTTAGAAAAGTATGAAATATTAAATAAATGAATATATGTCACATGCATAGGACAGGGCCTGGCACACTACCCAGTCCATCAATAAACATTAACTCCTACTATTAATATTACCTCACTATTACTTTCTTGAAATTAAGAAATATGATTTTCATTAAGCCCCCAAAATAGAAGAACAAAATGTCAGAGGAAGGAACTTTTGCTTCTTGTTTAGTTAAGCCTAACTTTTTAAAAAGATGAAAATGTAAGGATCAGAGAGGTTACATGAAATACCCAAGCTCACACAGCTAGAGGCTAGGCAGGAATTTATATCAGAATAGTCAGCTTTCTATATGTTGACTCAACTTTTTTCATTGGATGTTGTGGGGTTGTAACAAATGTTTTAGGCTGATTAAATGAGTTCACTGTTTAATATTAATTCAGCTATTTCTTGATATAGAATATTATGTTAGATTTGATGCCAGGGTAGGCAATGACAGAGGGAGTTGGATGAGGGGTTTGAATGGAAGAAGATAGAATCCCAGTTCTAGAGAACTTTCTTCTTCCATTCTTAGGACAGAAGGGTGAAGTGAATTGATACTGTTTGTTGAAATGAATATGGGTATCTGGCTTACATCTCGAGCAGTTCAGACAGGGAATCAGAATTATGTCACCACATTTGTGTAGGGCTTTTCCAATTAAAATGGAGACCAGAAAAATCACAATATTTCAACCAGTAAGGGTTTGTGGTTGTCTCATGTGTGTGTATAGAAGAGCTGAGGAAATAAAGGCTGATACTAAGTAATATTAACTGCGGAGTATAAACCCCATGATGCTTTGAAAAAAATAAATGCATATGCTTTACATTTATGTATTTGACATTTTGAATATATGCATTATAATAATGCAAAAGATGAGTTGAAGAATACATTCTAAATTAATAAAATTGTAAAATATATTGCCATATTTGACTACATATATGTTTTATATAAACAGTCTATCATGGATTTTAATACAATGCGTGCAATTTTGAGGAAATTGTGAGTAATAAAAAATAAATAAATGGATGGCTTATTAAGTTGAAGCAAAGTTAATAAGAAAACAACCCAGGAAAGAAAAGATACTCTGAAATCTTCTGTATCTTTCAAGAACATGTAATTAATGGGCTTCTGGCTTTAGCTGATTTGAAAATGTAAAGGAATACTTTACTATAATAACAACATTTTGTTATTTCTGGAAGATATCCTTCTTTATTTTAATTCCCTTGACATCTGTGCCAAAAATGTTTTTTAATTGCCCTTTTCCATGATTTAGACATGAAAAGAAGGAGGGCTAATGAAAATAATAATTGTAATTCCAACAAAAAGTAGAGCTTCGCAATTACAGTTCATCAGTTTCCTGTAAAACACTCTTAGTTTCTGGATTTCATCCTCTTGGTTCTTCCTGGATTTATCTTTGATTTCCTTCTGGTCAATGTTTTGTTGGGTGAATAAATTATGGATGTTTATATTGCACATATTCTCTAGATGATACTGTAATTCTCCTAGGAATTTTGTTCTATTCTTACTATTCAGAGCTGTAAACTTGAGTCTCTGAGAAAGCTTGGCTACAGTGCTGGTGAGCGCATCCAATAAGGACAGAATGACTCTTTTTAGAATGCAAAAAAGATACGGGGTCAGAGACATGGACATGTGTTTTTTGTTTGATTTAAACTCACAAGCAAGGGAAAAACATTTAAAGTGTCAGTGCACATGTATTTTATACATTAGAATACATTAATGCATTAACAGCTTATACTCCAAATGCCTATAGTTCTTGAGATGAGGAACAACTAAAAATACAGCAACTATATTAGAACTGTAAGGGCAGACTTTCATGTTGTCTGATCCTGACAGGGCATTATCAGAAACAGTGGGAGTCTTAGATAATCACAGTTATGTTTCATGGTATCTAGCTGGAATTAATTCTCATTTCAGGATTTTCCCCTGATGGAATATTCTCATTCAATATTGGGATATATTCGGGACTGAGCAGACAATACTACATTGATTTGATGGCAAGTCATTTGAACATTTTTCCTTTCTATCAAAAATCTGAACTATAGGCCTTAAAATCTTAGAGAGGTCATATGAAAAATTTACATTGCACTTTTTAAATGTTAGAAAGTTTGAAGTCTTAGTGCATTTACTGCAGTGTTAAAACATCTTTGTAGAATAAAACCTATTAGCTGTGCTTATGAGTGACCCCTACTCGGAGCGGTAGTAATAGGTAAGAATTTCTCTTCCGTCTTAAGTGCACACGAGCACAGTTCGAATGTCTTATGCACTCAGGCTGGAGAAAGACACAGCAAGACGGCATGGACTGGATTGAAGACTTTGTGAATCATTTGTACAGAAATTCATCTGTAGAACTGACAATAAAGATATGTACTTGTTTATTTGCTCTGACTTTAGAATGCCTGTTTTCTTCTTATCAAACATGTTGAATGAACATCTCTAACAAATGAATTCCCTTCATTTCTTTGCCAAGCAGGCCCCAAGGAGCTACATTTTATTCCTTTTCCTTTGGCCAGGAAAAGAATAACTGCAAAATCAGCCTCTCGCTTTCAGAGGGCTCTTTGTTTTGGTGTCTGTTTTGTTGAAGAACTTGGTCTTAAAAGAAGACAGACCAGGAGTTCATTTTTAGTAGGTGTTTGATAGCTCTTTCCTGCCACTCTCCCTCCTTCATTTCCTTCTCTTTGTAACTTTGGACTAGGCTCTGAGAAGGCAGGGACTTTGTTACACCTCCCATTGCATGGTTCACCTTGCCTGATACAATACTTTGTACATAGTGGTCACTTAATGTGTGTTTTCCAAATATATAAATAGGAAATATGATGACTATGATGCTATCAGTAACATTTGCTACAATAGCATCTGCATTGTGTAATGGAAGAAGCTCCAATAAGTTATTTAATCTCTGCCAACAATAGATATCTTGCAGGTTTGTTGTATGGTGTAAATGAGACAGTATAGGTGATTTATTATTATTATTATTATTATTATTTTTATTTTTATCCTCAGCTGGGGACATTTTTTCATTTTTTTTAGAGAGAGAGGAAGGGAGAGAAAGAAATATTGATGTGAGAAAGAGCATCAATTGGTTGCTTCCTGTATGGTCCCAGACTGGGGATTGAACCTGCGACCTTTCTGTTACAGGACGATGCTCCAACCAACTGAGCCATACCAGCCAGGGCATTAATATTATTTTAATTTCAGCCACATTATGGAAGTTAGAGACAGTGCAATGAACTTAACTTGTCTTTATTGGTTTTCATGTTTTACTGAATACTTATCGTATTATTTTCTGATTTGCAAAAACTACAATATTTGTCAACTTTTTTTAGTAATCTGTGCTGAACTTTGTAGATTATGAACAAAATGAAATGGATAAAGATATGCAGTGAAAGTTTGGCATATAAAACCATAAATATATTTAAACTTATTTTTTGGTTGTCTTCTAATCAAACTGTATTAAAAAATCCTGTTCCTCAAATGTATTATATTATTATAGGCAATAATGTACCTGAATATTAAGAGTCACATGATCACAGCACCCTCTCTTTCTGAGCCACCTTGCCACTTTCCCCCCAACCTTTCTGTTATTTTTGATTTCCAACCACCAAATAAGATCAAATATAGAAAAGTGCTAACTTACTTGGACTGGTTGAGAACTGGGAAATTCTTTGGTGACATTTCCAAATACCTTAAGTATATTTAAGAGTCCCATACTTCATTTTAACCATAACAAAAATTTCTCACTCTTTACTTTTTATAGCTTTTAGGGAGAGAATTTTGTTTTTTAAAATTAAGAGAAATGAGTGTATTCTAACCCATTCTTGACTCATAATGGTAATGATGAGCTACAACACCCTGTGGAATAAAGCCGTGGGCCCAGTTAGTTGCTTCTATAAGAAACATTTTCCAAAGTGTGTCTGTGGAAGTGGTTATTTGAGGTTGTTAGTAAAGAGGGTTGCATGGTTAAATATGTTGGGAAACAAGTTTGTTAGATTTTTCGGGTCCTTAATAAGTTTAGTACATTGTGAAATCCTGAAATAAGGTGTAGAAACTTATTTGACTAAGGAACTATTTTTTTTTTTAAGATATCTTAAGGGATGCCACTGTGAAGCACCCTTCTATCTGAGTGACTCCAGTCTGCTGTATTGTTTGACTTTTGTTTTTGTCTGTAATAAGAAGGTTCTCCCTCTTCCTGGCCAGTGAAGTTGTCAGCTATGACGTCTTCCTTCTGGTAATGTGCCTGAGCCCAGAGGCTTTCTCCTTGGTTGTCTGGAAAACTGACTGTGAAATAAAGTGAGCAAAAGGCCTGAGATTTAGTGCATGGACTTTGTGGCACCAATTATGGCTTCTCAGACATATTTTGTTTGTTTTCCGGTTGGTGTTTTTGGTTCCTGATAGCTGAGGTGGTTGAGTAAATAAGCATTAGCTATGTAAGATAATATAATGAGCAGCCAACCACACCCATTGGTCGTTAAAAGAGGCATCAAATTTCCCTTCAGGGAAGGAAGGTGTGGTTCAGGGGTTGTACACAGATACAGCACCCTGTACCTGTGAACAGCAGGTCCCACCACCTGCAGACATTTCATTTAGACTTCTGGGGCATCTACACTTACTTCTCACGTTCTTAGCCTTGAGAGCTACGTCTCACTATCTCCCTCTCAACCCTGTCTCCACTCCAGCCCATCTCCGTGTTTGAATCCTCCAATGCCATGAGAAACTTGAACATCCCAGGAATTTCTTCCTTCATGCCTGGGATCTTCCTCCCCAGTATTCTCTCCTTTGAATTTCATACTTATCAGCTCTGACATAAGCCTCCTACCTTTGCTTCTCAAGACTGATGCCACCTAGCCCACAGGTATTCCTCCTTCTACTCATCCTGCTTCTTTCCTCTTTGGTAAGCCTGGAACAAATCCTGCTCCATCAAGAGGAACCTCTCTGTTCTCTATTCCCTCCATACTGAGAGATCGGGTAATTGCCAGTGTTTTTGGCACACAGCCTTCCTCTCACACTCATGCCCTAGTCACTGCAGGAGATGAGAGCAGGGGGCGGCAGCTCTTGGATTTGTGCTTATGAGTGACCCCTACTCGGTGGCATCACAAAAAACACCATTTTAGGTAAATCAGTTCATTCTCTTAACACTGCTACAACACCTATAAGTGACATCACAAAATCAAGTACTTGATTCATTTTATGATAGGACTGCATGCATTAACCTTGTCTTCCTTGTGTGAGCTCCCTGAGGGCACATAACTTCCCTGTATGAGACACTGATTGGGATGTGGAGTGGACTTGTGAGTGGTTGTGGAACGGAGCGGTAGTAATAGGCCTGGTGGCCATCAAACCCCATGATTTTGGCCTTGTTATGATGTTCTGAGCCCAACAACCTACCAACAACTGCCTAAAACCTTGATAGACTTGTGTTGTGAGTGGTATCTTGAATGTGAATTATAGGGTCAAGATTTTTTA
>VMDR010028939.1:0-12962 GCA_007922815.1 Macrotus californicus | reverse complement strand
AACAATGTTTGCAGCTCAATGAGAACACCAAAATTGATTTAAGCTTCTTCATTGGAGCAAAAATTTATTACATCCTCTTGAGCAAGTAAGAGTTTCATATTCTAATAAGATTTTTATTAACATTAAAAAAACTGTTTGCCTGTCTACCAAGGATATTTTCAAGTCATTTAAAATAGTTACGTTTTTAATAGAAAAGTTTGAAGCAAATGTGTTTTTGTTGTTTGTTGTTTGTTTTTTGGTGGACACAAGATTGCTGAAGATTGTTCTAATTGGAAAAGTTTGGGAAAAATCTTTAAGTTTTTATAAAAATGAAAGCACCAAGTTATTATGGACTTTTGGTTTCTGGTGCAGCAAGTAAGGTGTGCCACTCTATCCTAAAAACAAGTATAAAGCTAAACAAATTGAAACATCAATAACTTTTCTTACATGTGGCAGAGAAGTGAGGTCTGAGAGCAAAGCACTGTTCCCCAAATTGGACACACACCAGCAGATACAGAGAAATAAGAACTCACTAGAACAGAGACCTGTGTAGGACCAGTGGTCAGGCAGGAAAACATGAATTATAATTGACAAATTGATGGAGGCTCAGTGTAGACAACTCAGAGCGTTAAAAACCCCAGAGGAAATCTGTTAACGGGGGTCTCCACACGATTGTGAGTCTTACCCATTAAGAGCTCTGTCAGATCCTCACAGATGTCAGAGAAAAATTCCCTTTCACTTCTAGCGGGGTTGGGGCAGGGCAGGGGAATGAAAAGGAATCACTTTGAAACACCTCAGAATATCCTTCTTAACGAGACTTACTCTCAGGAGAAACAATTTGACTGGAGCCTAGTCTGCTGGGGTTTTATCAGAGACTAATCCACCCAGGTACAATCAGCTCAGACTTTGTACATGAGGGAAGAGAACTACCCAACTCAACACCTCTAGCCTTCCACATGGAAGAAGAAAAAGAAAACTACAGAACTTTAGTCTTTGCAGCCAACCTGTTGGAAGGGAGGGGGAGCCTGAAGAGCACTGGAGAAATTTGCTTCTTGGGCCGCAGGCTCCTCTAAAGACTGAGTCCTAACCATAGGGCTATAGCACGCGCCCTCTCCCCCACTGCATTAAAGACCTACTATGACAGTGTCTCCTACCCAGTGTACCATGTCTATCTTTCAATGAAATATGACAAGGCATAGAAAAAGCAAAAAGCAAATTTTGGAGAGCTTGAACAAGCATCAGAGCTAGAGTCAGATGGGACAGGCATGTTAAAATTATTAGACTATTAATGTATAAAACCTATGCTTGATAGTGGAAAAAGTAGACAACATAAAATAACAGAGTTAAGTGGAAAGATAGAAATTCTAAGGAAAAAATCGAGAAGAAATTCTAAAGATCAAAAACAATTAATAGCTTTATAAGAGACCCACATAAATATAGTCAAGTGATCTTTGACAAAAGAGTAAAGGTAATATGGTGGAGCAAAGGTAGTCTTTTCAACAAATGGCACTGGGACAACTGGACATTCACATGGGAAAACAAAAAGGCTTTCCATGTGTCACCTAAATGCAAAACTAAATGTAGAAGATAACATTGCAGAAAACCTACATGACCTTGAGTATGGTGATGACTTTTTAAATACAACACAAAAAGCATGATCCTTGAAAGAAATGACCGATAAGCTGACTTCAATAGAAATAAAAACTTCTGCTCTACGAAAGACAGTTATCAAGAGAAAGAGACGTGCCACAGATGGGGAGAAAATATTTGCAGAAGACACATCTAATAAAGGACCATTAACAAAAATATAAAAAGAATCCTTATAACTAAAAAATAAGAAAGCTGCTCCATTAGAAAATAGATCAAAGACTTTAAAAAATATTTTACCAAAGAAGATATATTGATGGCAAATAAGCATATGAAAAGATGTTCCACATCACATGTTATCAGGGAAATATAACTTAAACCAACAACGAGATGTCACTATGGACCTATTAGAATGGTCCAAATGAAGAAGTCTCAACGCCAAAAGCGGACGTGGATTTGGGGCAACAGAAGCTTTCATAACCAAAAATTGTACAGCCGCTTTGGAAGACAGTTTGGCAGTGTCTTCCAAAACTAAACATAGTTATATCATAGACAATATTTACCCCAAAGTGTTGAAAATTTATGTCCACAGAAAATCCTGTACAAATAAACAGTGGTATATCCAGGCAACGGAAAACTATTCATCACTAAATAGAAATGAGCTATGAAGCCATGAAAAGACAAGGAGAAACCTTAAATGCACATTACTAAGTGAAAAAAGCCCATCTGAAAAGGCTACCCACTGTATAATTCCAACTGTATGACATTCTGGAGAAGGCAAAACTATGGAGACGATAAAAACATCAGTGGTTGCCAAGGGTGAGCACGGGTGGGGGAATGAACAAGCAGATTGCAGAGGTTTTTAGGGCAGTGAAAATGCTCTGTGTAATATTTATAACGATGGATATATGTCATTATACATTTGTTCGCCCAAACCTATCAAATGTATAAAACCAAAAGTGAGCCCTAAGGTAACTGTGAATAACCCTATCATGATGTCTCAATGTAGGTTCATCTTTTGTTTTAAAATATATATATGTCTATACTTTGATAGGTGACATTGATAATGGTGGAGAATGTGCACGTGTGGAGGCAGGGGCATATGGGAAATCTCTGCACCTTCCTCTCAATCTTATTGTAAACCTACAACTACTTTTACAAAGTCTTTAGTAAAAGAAAATGAAAAAAATCATAACCTATCACAAAACTTTCTGAAATATTCAAATAAATGTACTTAGAATGAACAAACTGTCCTGGATTTGAAAAACATTACCTGTGCACATAAAGTTACTAAAATCCACGGGGATTCATGAGTTCAGAGAAGAAGAGAGAATAAGTTGAATGCTCAGAAATGCCCCTAGAGGACAAGGGGCATGCACTAGACCTTTTCAGGCTAGAATGATTAGGATGAGCAGAATGAGAAAGAGAGAACTTGTGCAGACACTATAAATTGTAGTGAACATGGCATGGGTAGGAGGTTTGGGAAAATAATGATCATACCAAGCATCGTCTCCAAGGCAGCAAAACAAGGAAAAATCGGTTTGAATGAATACTGAATTTGTTTAATCTGAATTTTCTATTTAAACTACTAGCTTGAGAGAGAAAAATTAATAATTGGTTCTTTTTCAGGTTGACTAAGTAGTTGGACGAGCATTTCATACAGTAAATAGGTATCTATTTATCGTACAATAAAGAGGTATCTAAATCAAGGCACACCTTGTCAAATTTCAGAATTCAGAAGGAAAAAAGATAGTAAGCATTTTCAGAGAACTAAAACAGGATGGAAAATAGAATAGCAACAGGCATCCCAATAGCCTTATTGGTGATGGAATACATGATATATGTGTATTTGATAGCATGATGAGAAAAAAATTACTTTCAACCCAGAATTTTATATTCAGTAAAATTCTCCATCCAGTGTGACAATAAAGAGACTTTTCAGATAGGCATAATCTCACTATTTCTCCTCCTCTCTCTCTCTCCTACATCTCTCCTCAGGAAGGTACTGACCTAGAAGGCATCCACCCACACAGACTAAACAAACAAAGGTCCAGACTTCAGAATCCAGGAAACAACAGCTACACTCAGCAGATATAAAACACACAGAATGCAATCTATTTTACAGAAGGAGGTCAGAAGTCTCCAGAATGTGCATCTCTAGGAGAATAAAATACAACCAATAGATTCTGAGACAGTTCAGAATTTGAAAAGAACTATTGGCTGGTCAGGTGCAGCAGACAGAAAGCTTCACTTGGCACTGATCAGTATCTACTGTGCCTTGCCAAGGTAAACAGTGACTACTGATTTAACTAAACATTATTATAAATGTGCTGGATGTTTTCAGGCTAACTTGATTTAGGTGGAAACTTAGCTAAGCTGGAGCTATGTCTTCCAGAATGCCTGGAAAAGAGAAACTTGCAAGAGATTTGGGAGGAAGAAATGCAGCAATGACCATTAACATCAGGTTGTCTTGAGCAGAAACGCTCACATGCAAATTCAGAACAGCTCAGTGTGCTCAGCTGGCCTTTTGATGTCCTCTGGTTTGCATCTGGCTTGTTTTGACCCCACTGCCATCAGCCCTCTACCGGATGCAGAACCGCAGGGGGGGTCACCACGTACGAACACTCCTCCCTGTTACACTCCCCACAGGCTCAATTACAGGTCGACTTAGGTAGCTGGGGTTTACTTGGCTTTTCAAATTTCACTGGAAGCTCTGAGCTGTTCAACTGTGCCCGAGCTTCAGGGTGAACAATTAGTAACACTGTCTCTAATCCTCTGACTCCTTTTTCCAGACCTTTATCGCTCTAGCTCTTGCCACAGATCTAATATCTAAATCCTTCAATCTCATGACACTCTTCCCTATTGTATCCAGAACTGAAAGTTAAAAGATTCAGATATTGGTATCAGCCGTGATTTCATGGAAAGAGGACCTTAGGAACAGAAATGTAGAATTGGTTTACTGATCTGACAAGATTCAGCTGAACTAAGGACACTGCTTCTGGGCATAAATAGGACATTTATAGTACCAGTTAGATCTTGGCAAAGGAGTTACTAAAGTTATACATTCTCTTAAGTTAATATTAGAGTATCGTTGGGAAGGAGTGGGACACTGAAAATTGGATGGAAATATGATGTAAAATCCTGATTCTTGTGACACTCTGCATCCTGTAACATCCAAATTGCCAGGAGAAGCAGCTTATTCTGCCACTTCTGAATGGATTCTTTTCTCTTTTCCTAAAGAACATGTAATGGGTTCTCTAGAGGTAGCTGCCCTGTGGGGAAATGAGGATCCTGCTAAAGACCTCTCCTCACAAAATGTTGTTGCATCTGGGCTTGTAACCAGATCCAATGCCAGTAGGCCCCTGGAGACCGACTGGATCCAAGGTGGGAGCCCTGAGGAGGGACTGTAGATACCAACATCATTCTAAGACCTTGCTCATTTTCTTCATCAGAATTGGAGTGTGTATGGGAATAAGTTGTGAGTATTTTGTATGATAGTGGAAAGAATATATTGTTGAGTCAAGACAACTGTTTCAAAGGGGTACACTGGCTAAAACTCCTGAATTCAGTAAGCTGCAGCTGTGAAGAGCAGGTTTAACAGTTTTCTCAGTCAGGGGTCTGAAAACTGAACTCAGAGGCCGTCCTCACCGAACCAAAGTGAAATGTAAGAATGTGTATGATTTACTGCAGAGGAGATTTCACAAGACTTAGCTATCAGAATACTCGAGATGATTTATTATGAAAGATATGCTCAGCCCAGAGGACAGCAAATATTGCCTTTAAGGACAGATGGCCAAAGATATGGAATTACTCTAATTTATGGGCAGTGATTTGTCTGAATGCTGAAATATTTAAGAAGACAGTGGGAAAATTGGTGACCAGTGGATCTGGGGGAGAGGTATGCCAGTGCTCACAAAACAGCAACCTCAGCTGGGAGAGTATCTCAATAACCTCAACAATCAAGCAGGTAAGATAAAATATTCATTGAGTATATAGAGAAAAGGAAACCCTTGTTCACTGTTGGTAGGATTGTAAACTGGTGCAGCTACTATAGAAAACGATTCAGAGATTACTGAAAATATTAGATGTAGAAGTATCATTTGGCCCAGAAATTTCACTTGGTGTTTATCTGGCAACACCCCCACCACCACCGAAGAAACCAACTGAAAGACATATGCACCCCTATGTCCATAGCAGCATTACTAACAAAGCCAAAAAGTGGACGGAGTCTAGGTGTCCACGGATAGATGAGTGAATATAAAAGATGCAGTACAATATACATGACGGAATGTTGCTCAGCAATAAAAAAGAGTGAGATCTTGCCATTTGTGACAACACGGATGGACTTACAGGGTGTCGTGCTATTGCACAGAGAATGACAAATACCACATGATTTCACTTACATGTGGACCCTAAACAAAACAAATGAAGAAATCAAACAGAAATGGACTCATAGATACAGAGTACAAGCTGGTGGTTACCAAAGGGGTGGGGGATGGGTAAAAAAAGTAAAAGGGATTAAGAGATACAAACTTTCAGTTGTAATGTCATAGGAATGTAATGTACAGCACAGGAAATACAGTCAATAATATTGTAATGTCTTTGTATGGAGACAGACGGTTGCTAGACTTACCATGTTGGTACTCTGTAAGGTATATAAATGTCAAATCACGATGTAATACACCTGAAACCAACACTGTATGTAAACATTAAAAACAAACAATTCTTTTAAGAAGACAAAATATTCAATGAATGTCAGCTTCTCTGCCCAGGCCTCCCTATCCTTGCCCAATGGGCTCATAAACAAATTGGTCGTAGTGACAAGGCTCAGAAACTTGGACTTCAGTTCATCAGGGCTAATGTGGCCACAGCTATTGGTAAGAACTCAGCCTGCTAACAGCACAGATTAACACTCAGCCCACAATTGGCTAGAGGACCAACCAGCCACTAAGATGCTAGTTGATTACGTTGGACTGTTTTTGTCACGAAAGGGATTTGATTGAAATGGGCATTTACTTGGAATGTAGCTTTGCTTTCCTGACTATGATGATTCTGCCAAAATTTCCAATGAGGACTTAGAGGATGTCTTATTTACTGTCATGCATGCCATTTAGCATTACTTTGACTAGGGAACTCATTTTACAGAAAATTCTAGATTCAAATTAACTCTAGAAATTAAGTCAATTCTAGAAAGATGGAATCATTAAGTCAATTCTAGAAAGATGGAATCATAAAGGACTTTAACATCAAGTCTCACTACTTGATTTAATATGGTAAAGGACAGTCCTGGGCCATAAGTTGCTGGCTTGATACGGTTGTATGAGCTTTCTACAACCCCGAGTTTCTCTGAGAGAAGTCTGATTCAAAGAGTGAAAGGATATCTCGATTCACATAACAAAGTTCTGTGATAGCCGGTGGCAGGCATGTGTTCTTCCATTTCGTGACAAGATAGCATTCCTGGGAAAGGCAAAAACAGCAATGGCTCTGTATTTTCGGTTTTAGTATCTTTTGGCTGGAAAATCTAATAAATGCATCCAGGCTATTGGTGAGTTAATGGGTTGAATTGTTTCCCCTCACCCAAATTTATAAGATGAAGTCTTAATACCCAGTACCTCAGAATGTGACATTAGTTAGGTTTTTAATCAAGTTAAAATGAAGTCATTGTGGTGGGCCTGAATCCAATATGACTGGTGTCCTTATGGGAAAAAAGGGGGGAAATTTGAAGACAGAATCACACACTGAGTGGATGCCACATGAACATGAAGAGAGCCGTCCACAAGGCACACAGAGAGGTCTGGAAGAAACCTTTCCTTCACAGCCCTGACACTGCAATCTTGGACTTGTAGCCTCTAGAACTGTGAGATAACAGGTCTCTGTCAAGTCACCCGGTTTGTCATACAAAGTTCTGGCAGCCCTAGCAAAGTCAACTAGAGGTAGGGAAGGGAGCGACAACTCTTCTTTGAAGAACAGGAGGCTATTTTCCAAGGAGGCATATTTTCCATGTATTTTCCACAATACATTTATAGTTGGTTCATGTTATTAATAAGACATAAAAGCATCTAAGGTATGAAATGTCATTTCAGATCTATCAAAAAGTAAGACATACAAAGGAGACAGCTACACCATGAGAGCTCTGGGCCAAGTGTGTTCCCGATTTGATGAGTTTTTTGCTACATGATATTGTTAATGATGCAGTATTAATTATCTTCTTACAACAATTATAAACCGATTATCACTGAGTTCCCCACATAAATTTTGTAAGTAAAAATATAAAAAACTGACTTGCATAATGTATCGATAGAGAAATTCCTTAAGAAATAATCAAAATTCACACCAAAAAGGTTAGACCTGTTAGTATTCCCACAGTGCCCTCTTTCACAGTGACAAGGATGAGACCCTAACCACTGAGCGGTGACCACACGCTGCCACTGTCCCCAGTGCCTGTCGTTCAGACCCCAGTCGTTGTATAATGCCCTTCATTCTGAGTCTTCTCTTGGCACAGGCTTTTTTCTTAGTTATTCTGTTCATTAAACATGTGCTATACTAAACGATTCACACGAATGGTCTCATTTAAAATACTCTTAGGAACTCAGCAAGAGAGGGAAAACAGGTTCACTGGGGTGAGCTGAGGCAGAGAAATAGTCTACAACTTGTCCAAAGTACCAGTTATTAGAAAAGGGAAGGGAGGGGCCTCCGCTCAGGAAGAAACGGGTCTAAAGTTCAGTCAAACCGAAGGGAATTCGAAGGCTGTCTTGGTCGGTAACTTTCCCCTCCCCACCTCTTAGCCTCAGTCCTGATGAAGGAGAAAAACCTCCTCCACCAAAGCCATAATTGTCAAAACATCTTAGCTGTTTGGATGCATCATGGGCATTTCTTAGACTTTCAAAGATTTTTAAAGTTCTTAAGCATATTTTTTTCATAAAGATTTCTTTTCTTAGTCATAAGACAAGCCTGAAACAACAAAAGGGCAAGACAGCGAAAGAAACCCTGCAGTTTTTCTTTTCTCTGTGCCCTCACATACCCATCAATATTCAAATTTAAAGGGAAAGAGACAGTGGGAACTCGAACATCAATCAAAGCACACAAACACAAGTAGAGATTGCAGAAAGAAGCAAGAAGAGGTTGCTGGCACCTATGGGCAGAGAGAAAGGCAAACAATGAAACGAATTTTTATTGTACCAAGAACAGGAGACAATCTATTAAGGAACTGCATCTCTGATAATACACCCAGAGAGGATCCTGGCTGGTGACTAAAATTATTCCATATCTTCAGGGTTCAGATTAGTTAACTCACTTTAATAGATAGTTTTTGTACACCTTATGGAAACATATAACAATACTGGGCAGCTGAGAATACCCACCTTAAAATTAGAAAAGAAACAGAAAGAGGGTAGTCAATCAGGTTAATAGAAAATATGAAACTGTGCATAATTGTATTTTTATCAAACTGACTAAAATGTCCTTTGAGTTTGGATCCACAAAGACAACTTGTGACATGACTCAGGTCTTTTCATTTCTTTATAAGGAGATATTATGAGGGGGAACCCTCAAAGTATTTGGTAATTCAAGCTCATCTCAAGAGAATACATAGCTGTAAAAAGTGAATCAAGGATTTGAATCCAGGTTGATCTGATTCCCAGGCCTATTCATTTAGATTCCAAGTATCTTGATTTGCAATTCAGACCTTCCATTACATTACAAAAAGAAAATTGTCATCAAACCTAAGTGAGAAATTTTCTTAGTCTTGAAGAATTCAAAAGATAATTTAAATAGCATAATATTTAAAATAAAAAGCCAAAATATCTGATTAGAGCAATCTTTGTACAATTTGTTAGCTATGACATTTATATAATGAAAAACTAAATGGTATTTGCAAATGTCCTAAAATGATAATCAGTGTTTTTCTTCCAAAAGTAAAAAAAAAAAAAATTCTCTTCATGTTTCAGTAACAACTTTCCTTAGTTGGGCAGAAGAAAACACATTAGAGGTGTAACCAGTGTAGAGAAAAAAACATTGACACTGTAGGTTGGCCAACTCCACTCCCATTTCCCACTCACCTGACAGGACCACTGAGCAGTTGCACCACGTTTGGATGGCTCATACCTGGACTCACTTTATGTGGAAAATAATCTCCTGAATTTTTAAGTCCTTATAATTAGATATTGTCTTATGTGCAGCCAAAGACATTCCAAATTAACATAACCTCTAAGTCTAAGGCATTTACAACCAAATCTCCAAGGTCATAGTGTTTTCTCTTCATTAAAAATCATTTTTAGTTTTCTTTTTAAATTTTCTTGAAAAGAGTTATTGATCAATTAAAGACTTTTTTCATTTCTCCCAGATAATGATGAGAGAACTAGTCTATCCTCTTGTTCTCCTGATTTTCCTGGGGCTTGGTCTGCCAATAGTCTCCTATTCACTCATTCTCAAGGAAATACAAAATATTTGAACCCAACCATGTCTCTTTATAAACTGAAACTCCAATGTTTCATGGTTGGTAAGGAAGGGTGAATCTTCATACTGTGGAAGTCATAAGGCTGGAATAAGGTCAATGTTTGAGGCATAAATTTAGTTATAGTATATGACCAGTCATTGTCACCTTATGTTCCCCGTCATCACTAACTCTGAAGATGAATGTCTGATACAAGAGTGAGATGAAAAGACTCATATGAGTCTACAAGGTGTAAGGTGTAGGTTGATTGTATTTACTCTCCTAATATAAAGTATAATTGTTGGCGCATTAAATCCTGATCATTTATTTTGTGTGCTATAGTTTCAATGTTATTTGTGCTTATTCTCGAGATGGACTTCAATTTCATATATATATATGAAATTGAAGTCCATCTCGAGATATAGATAGATAGATACATACATACACACCCGCACACACATACTTTATTTCTCAGTCATAATTATAACTACCTCCAGTAGAATTCAGATGCCAAATAGATAATTTTCACTGGATTTTGAGATAAATTTGGGTGTTATATATACAAAATTCTAATTACTGGGGAAGAACCAAGGATACCAAATTAAACTTTTAAATGTATTTATAACAATTAATACACACAAAAAATAAAGGCAAAGTTTTTCCTTCATAGAACAAGATTTGAGGTAAACACATTTTAACTGGGCACTGAATGGAGTCCCAACTTCTTAAGAGTGGACAGACCTCAGTTCCCCAGAGCACCAGTCGGAACTTTGAACTATGCAGGTCCTAGAAAATAACCATGCCTCTCTTTCGGGTCTTAACTCCACTCTGCCTAGGACACATATTTACCTCTGCGATGTATGTCCCCCTTTCCCTCCTAAGTTAAGAGCCTCCTATGATGCCTGGTTCTTTCCATACTGTCAGTATTCAATAAAGAGATTCTAATCAGGCCTTGGAAATGGTACGACTGGTTTTCTTTACATATTTCACCTCATCTGCTAAGAAGCTGGTGATTTTGGAATTATAAAATATGAAAATATTGGTTTTTAAAACACTTCAACATACTTAATCACCAAAAAAATTTCACTACTTTAAAAGGAGCAATAAAACTTTCATTTGCATTCTGAGTAAAGGAAAGTTCATTTTTGACCAAGCTGCTGCTGACTCTAGAAGGCAAGCTTTGATGCCTGCCCACCCTTTTATCTAAAAACATTAACAGTATCATCATACAAAGAGATGAGATTAATAATTTAGAAAAATGAACTGGGCAGTTTTTCTCACTGTGTCATCAGCTGGGCAGCAATGTTGTTTTGCTGTAGCCTTAATCTTAGTTTCTCTTATCTCCTTCCTGTTGTTCCCAAACAAGTTCAATTTTATTCCATGCAAACCACTGAGTAGTAACCACTGAATTGTGATTGTTTCTGAATCTCAAGCAACAATTCCATCTGCTCTTTATCAGTAATAATGTAATGGGGTACAGAGCATGGGGTCCCCTGACAATAGAGGAACACCCCCACAATCCTGCTTACAGATAGGATTGGGGGGCAGGAAGGGGGCAAGAGGAGTGCCCAAAGAGTGGAAGGTACAGAGTTTTATGACACGTTACATAACAAAGGCATGTTAATAGCTGTGCCTTCCTGAAAGGAATATCTCAGAAGGTGCAGAATTGTGTATGTGACTGTGAGAATGTGCAGTGACAGATGACATAGCAGCGGGGGCAAGGGGAGGATGCCTACCACAGATGCCCCTGCTTTGCTAGGAACTCTTGCCCTGACTAAAGATGGCAGCCAAAAGAGGGGCAAAGACACTGGGGAAGGGACAAAAATGGTAGATAGTAACGTACCATAGGAAGAGCCGGATATGAGATCACATAGGAAATTCTGAGCAGAGCATTTAAATTAGGGTGAGCTGAAGGTCAGAGGAGAGGGAGCCACAAGGTCGGAGGAGTCAGCCATGAGGTCTGTCTGCCTGGAGAAGAGGGTGGCACAACTGACAGAGCTGCAGGACTCACCAGGCCATGACTGACACATGAGAGGTGCTTGGAGCTGAACCGTGAGTGGGAATGCTGAGTTACAGACTTCTGCTTCTATGAAGGATGTGTGGAGAAGACAGCCTTTAGGTATGGGAATTTAGGCTTGGCGTAAGCTCTCTCTCCGGGTTTTTGGCATTTGGACATTCTGGCTTCTGGCCCTGCTCCCCACATGGATGAGAGCGTTCTTGAGACCAGGAGATGTGGGACCCACTAGGGGTTTAGACCCCACATGGGTGGGAGCCCACTCCTGGAGGCAAGGTCCCATGCAGGAACGAGTAACTCCCAGGGCTCCGGCCTCTGACACCCACGATCCAATGTAACATGGCACATGGTTTCCTCAACCACTGCATGGAGGCTGAGAAGAGCGCACTTGAGATCCTGAAGGAAAGAGCTGCTGTGAGAGGATGGCGAGTCTGAAACCCACAAGTGCACATTCCAGAGAGGATGGAGATTTGTTTGTGTGACCTGCTGATGGATAGATAAGGACATGGGGAACTTCTGGGCATGGTTTTAGCTTGTAGCCTTTTGGGGTGCAAGAGAAGTTCTAGCTCTCAGCCTTCCCAAGGTTGGAACCCTCTGTTCATAAAAACCTATTTCCTTCAATGCAGTTGTTGAGTCACATAGATTGAAGGCTCCAAGTGGCCGAGCCCTTGTTTACATGGTAACAATGATAAAATCACATGGTCTTATAAAATTCAATTTATGATTATTTTAGAGAGCTTTAGGCTCCTAAAAAAATCCATTAATTTTAAAACATGTTAATATAACATTTTAGAAAATAAATATTCTAAAAAGGAACTTAAGTGGAAAGGAGCATTACTCTGTCCTCTCATAAACCCTCCTGGGGAATAGATGCTAATGGCTATTCCTGCTGTGGTTCCACAGAGAACGGTGTCAGAGCTGATGGATGAAAAGCGGTATTTTAGTGAAAGA
>VMDR010028938.1:0-12945 GCA_007922815.1 Macrotus californicus | reverse complement strand
CTGTTATTCCATTTTGTATTGAACTTACACTGGACCAATCAGCTATGATCGAGTTCATGGGCAGCATCAATAACCATCTGCAGATACGAACAAGAAT
This sequence comes from Macrotus californicus, assembly GCA_007922815.1. Lineage (NCBI taxonomy): Eukaryota > Metazoa > Chordata > Mammalia > Chiroptera > Phyllostomidae > Macrotus > Macrotus californicus. Next base: position 12,848 of record VMDR010028938.1, on the reverse strand, counting down.
CTGGTTGCCTAGCTAAGTACCCTTTTATTCCCCCACTGCTCCATTGCTGTCCTATCCCTCCAAGACACATGCTTTATCAAAAAGAGAAACGAATTTTTAGTCAAGAGCACAGAATCTCCAAAGAAGCTGTCATCATTCATTTGCAGGAGTGATTACTGGAATATACTGTGTGCTAACATAAGAAGGTGTTGTGTTTAGGTTCTCTAAAATCAGTGATAAGCAAATTGGTTACAGCCCATGGCATGATTCAGATATACGCCGCAGAGGGGAAACCATTGATTTAGGAATGATCCCACAAAGGAATGCTTAAACAGCATGTCTTCTCCGGCTCATCAACTATTTCTGATCTTGGCTGAATCCTGGTTTAATTATAAAGTGAATGAACAAAAGAGGATTGAATGGATGAAGCTGGCATGTAGGATAATGATTTAGATCTAGACATAGGGGGTTTGAGTCAAAGAGGCCCAACTCTGACCCTTGTCCTGCTGTGCCCCTCACTGTGGGAGTAAGTCAAAGGGCCAACAGGGTATATACTGACCCAGGGCACATTTTGCTTCTTGGTGAACTAGGTTTCACAGGAGAGCTGATTGTTAAATTATCAGGAATTTTGTGAGCCAGTTATTAACTTGTAGTCTGAAATTGGCCATAGTGGAATATTTATGCTACAAAAAAATGGCAAATGCTACAAATCAGGGCTTCCTACTCACAAATGGATTGTTAAACATTTACCAACAAACCAATAATTAAGACCTTAATCCTAACTTAAACTTATTTTCTTTCAAAAGCGTTAGATCAAAACATGGTAGAATGACAACAAATTAATGCCTCATTGTTTTAAAATAATTTTTATTTAGATCTTTTTCTCTAGGTACTGATCCAACATTCTATGTATAGCAATGCATCAGTTCACTGAGGCATAATTATTCATGAAGTTACTTTTTTGAAATAAAACAACTTCTTACTTTTGAATAATTACAAAAAGAGTACACAGGGTTTCATGAGTCTTTCATCTACCTTCTCTGAAACGGTGGCATCTTATATAACTGCAGTATAAAATCAAAATGAGGAAATTGACATTAATACAACACTGTTTAGTAGATATTAGAACTTACTTTCCACGTGTTCCCATGCACTCATCTACCTGCTTTTGTATGTGCCCATGTGTGTGTGTGTTTGTGTGAGTTTGTGTTTAGTCTTATGCAATTTGATCCATGGGTTATTTTTTAAATGCAATCTCTAGTTAGCTCCAGGGCAGCAGAACATCACTTAATTAGCTGAAGCCTTTAGGAACTTGCACTCTGCTGACCCTATAATTTCAAGTTTTTTGTTAAAGAAGAAAACCATGTTTTTGTATAAATTACCTGTATTTTCTGGGTGAACAGTCCCCAAAATACCAGGTAACTGTGTCATTGGCTAAAGTTTGACTCCTTAAGGATGACCTGAAATATTCCTATGTGGAATAAAGGCATTTATTCTTTGTAAAATATAGGCATCCCTGTAGGTGATTGAGTATAAACAGGTTAAACAATTAACATGGTGTTAAAAATAATATTGAATTGCTATTTTTATGATATTGACAGTTAACAATCTGGTACTTTAGTTATTAGATACAAATATTGATGGGCAAAATCATTTGAAAACCTTTTTTGTTAGTTCTATTTTTTACTCTTAATATAAATTACAAGACAATTTATCATGTCTGAATCCCCCAGAAAACTTCAGTATTGTTAATAGGTTTCTATCAACGTAATTCAATGGCTCACTTTTGTAGAGTAGTCCCTCCTAATCCATGGTGACACATTTCAAGACCCCAGTGGATGCCTAAAACTGTGGATAGTACCAAACCCTGTATATACTATGTTTTTCCTATACATACATACCTATGATCAAGTTTAATTAATAAATTAAGCATGGTAAAAGACTAACAACAGTAACTAATAGTAAAATAAGACAATCATAACAATATACTGCAAGAAAAGTTATCTGAATGTGTTCTCTCAAAAATCTCATTGTACTCGACTCCTCTTTTCACGTAAAGGAAGCATTTTATGACTTCTTTTTTGGCATATATGAACCACCAACATCATTACTCTTGTGTTTGGAAGACATTATTAGGTAAAATAAAGGTTACTTGAACATAGGCACTGCGATGCCTTGACAACTGATCTGATAATACTAGGTGACTAACGGGAGGGATGCTAGGCAAAGGATGATTCACATCCCAGGGGGCACAAAGGAGGATGGTGCAGAATTTCATCACGGTACTCAGGACAGCATGTGGTTAAAAACTTACGGACGGTTTATTCTGAAATTTCCTATTTAATATTTTCAGACCACGGTTGACCACGGGTAAATGAAACTACGGAGAGTGAAACTTACATGAGGGAGGACCACTGTATCTAGTGACTGTATTCTAGAGGTCTGGTTACTGACACTGTGTTTCTATGGGGTGTATGATATTTAATTATAAAGTATTCTGTTCCCAATTATCTACATATTTTGTTTCTGGTGTATTTATATTACTTAATCTTTTTTTCTATCTTTTTCTGGATGTGAGGTTGATGATTATTGAGGACAGACCAAAGGGAGAATCATTTTAACTGACATGCTTAGTTTTATATTGACTTCTGACCAGTTGAGGAAGTCGTTGACAAGCAGTTTAGGGAAGGAACCAGGTTAGTTTTAGGCTAGTGCTTCCAATTAATCACACCACTTTCTCCATCCTATTACGGAAGACGAAGGCAAGTGTGAGCTGCAAACAACAATGAAAAATTGCATCAGTTTTACACATCTTCCTTAATTAGATATTATTTAGTTGGAATATCAAGAATATACAAAATAGAGTTTTTCCTAGAATTTTCATTCAAATAAAGAGGAGGAAACTACTTGTATATTTAATATAAATTGTTTTGTTGATATACTCTTCTGGGATATTCATGCCAATATTTTCCTCCATTAAAACATATAACTTTGCCTTGATTGAAATGATAAATGTTCCCTGAGTACTTATTAATTGGTTTTAACCTTACATTATTCAAATATATTGATTAGACATCGTTTCATTACTTTGTCTCTTTCCAGTGTGGCTTCTGCAGACCAGCATTTGTGACAATTAGGATCACATTACTAATCTGTTTTCCCTTCATTTTTATAACATATACTGAGAAATTTATTTTTCACTCTCCTCAGTGTGCTTCAGAAATTATACAAATGAGTTTCCAATATCTTCTTATGGAAATTAAATACATTGAGCTTTTTATGTTGTGGCTCCTGATATTAACATTTTAAAAATGTGAAAATTAAATGAAGCAAAGCAGTAGATCTTCAAGAAGAGTTTTATATTTACATTGTTCCTGCCTACATGACTCATAGCTGCTGTCTTCTAAAAGCATAAATTACATTTCACATGAAAAAAATTATTACTGCTTGGTAAGTAGAGGAAACCAATCAAAGTACAGTTACAGGAAGCAGTACAGCAATAAATTAAAATGTCAAGCTTTTAAGTTGTTTTGTTTAAAGCCTTAAAACCATCCATGATTTTTGGAATTGATAATATCACGTTAGCGTCTACTTTCAAAGATCATTTTGAAGCATGGGTTATTTGTCAGGTATGATTTATTTAAGACAATAAACTTAGATTATTGAGTTGAACAAATAATTGTTTGGGTGCCTGCCAAGCATTTAGAGTGAACGACTGAATGTAATGAGACTGGATCACTCAGAGGGATAAATAATCAAAAGTCGTGAGAGGAAATTAACATTGTTCAAAAGACATATCTCTTCCTTCTCTCCTTTGTAAATACTGAGCTATGGGAGAGGGGAAAGCATCATGGGAAGAACCGTTCTTCATTCCAAAACAAGAGCAGTAAATATATCTTAAATTTGCCTAACGCATTTCAGCTCTCATGTGTATTGTTCCATAGTCCATTAGAACTACACTTTGAAGTAGTTATAATTATAACATTGCTGATAAAAAAACAACAACAACTAAGAATCCAGTATAATTTACTCAGGTTGCCTAGAAAGTGAAGGGCAGAGCTAGAATCTAAACCTAAGCTCAGTGTTCAGATGAGCCAAAACAGTTAGAGGGGAAATAGAAGTGAAATCAGCCACAATGTTTGATCCTGGTTCTGTAGCTGACTAGCTTTCCTTGGTTAATAACGTTTCTGACTTCACTTTCCTCACTTGTAAATTATCTTTTGCTTAAGTTAAATTTATTGGGGTGATATTGGTTAATGACATTATGTAACTTTCAAGTGTCCAATTCTATAAATCATTGTAAGACCTTAACTACTCTAAAACTCTCTCTCCTGTAATATCCTCAGTGGTCTAGGAAAGTAGATATTATCATTCAGAATCCATGAGTGAGATCATTGGATTTGGAAGACAACTGCCTGGTTTCTAGTCCTACTTCCAACACTTAGGAAGTGTCTGGTCCTGGGAAAATCCTGTAACCTTTTAATGTCTTATTTGGATCACTGGTAAAATAACACCTGTTGCACAGGGCTGTTGGGAAGATGAGATGAGCTGACGCATGAAGAGTGGTGACCATGAGGTCTGGCACCTAGTAAAGCTCTCGTAATTGTTAAATGCAGCACTTGGGAGCTCAGGACACCCACTGCCTCTGGAACTAGAAAATATGGCTCCAGTTGTCTAATTCCATGGCCTGTGAAAGTCCAGAGTCCCCAGTTTTCCTTCTATGAATTTGACTAATTGCTGAGGTTTCGCATGCTCTCAAGAACCCCTACCCATTCTTCCGTTCCTTTTGCATTAGCAGCCACTTCTCTGTGCCATGGAGATCCAAGGCAGCACTCCACTTTTTTCTTCTTCCGAGTCCACAGACATCCAGTCACACAGATCTTGTTGATAACTTTGGAAGTTAAGAAAAAGAATCATATTGCACGTCACAAAGTATGTTTCCTGCATCAGCTCTTTCTCCTTTTGATCTCAATCTTCGATCCTTCCTCACACATCAAATTCTTCTTCCTCTTTTGTGTAGAACAGTTGCATTCATTTCAGGGTTAACTTCAGCCCTTCTTCCTTGAACCCACCAACTTGTCCATGAGAACTAAGCCATCCAGCTTTGTGCTGGACCTGAAAAGTGAGCCCATTGGTAGCTCTCGTAACAGGTATGAAGAGACCCATGCAAAATAGAAGTTTTGGGTAAACTAGAGATAAAATGTCTAACTTGGCAGTGGCTGAGGGGGATATTGTGAAAGATTTCACCCAAATACTAGTTGCGGAAGTAAGAAAATGAGATGGAACCCATTTTCACCATGCCTATTTCAGGGACAGGCCTGATGGAAGGCAGTGACAAGCATTTCAGTAGGGTTTGCAGAGGTCTTCGATGTTTTCCTTATGCATGTGAGTGTAGCCAGGGGCCTCTGATTTTACTGTGCATTCAGCTCTGCAAATTACAAAGCCAATCCTGAATGTAGATACATAATACTTGGGCTTTATTTTTGTTGAATAGTATTTATAGCCAAACATTAAAGCAAAAATACTTTAGTTCTTAGGAATTGGTTTTGTGTGATAGGACTGGATTGCAGGAAGAAGCTGTGGTTAACTGGAATGAATTTAGCACTTCCTTCCGATTAGGACAAAGTCCCTTGGTAATTAACATTTCCTTTAGTTAGCTTCCTGGAGGTATGTGGCCAGAAACTTTATTTTTTCTTTTGAACTGTCTCATTGGTTTTACAGGTAGTAAACTTGTTGACATTACCATTTTGGCTGCCAGTAAGAAGCCAAAATGGTGTTTGTTCACTGTGTGTGGCACACGAGAGGAAGATTTCATGCCTGACCTAGATTGCCAGCTTTCAGTCAGCAGATGGGCACCTCGAGTCTGTTGTTTCTGAATCTGGTAAAGGCAACCTCTGAGAAGGCTCAGACAGAGCAGACATTTCCTGCTGGGCAGAAGGTTTGTTGTTGTAGTTTCTCATTCAGATTTCAGTCAACATTTGTTTTATAGTTATTTATGTATCATTAGACCCAATTTGAGAGTTTAAAAATCTTGAATATTATTACAATTCAGGGGCAGGAGGTTGACTCCCAGGTTGCTTTGTAAGCAGACTTCAGTGTCTGAAAGATGACTGGAAGGAAAGGTAATGCAAAGGCAGAACTTCTAAACTGAACATCTATGTTGGAAAATACTCTGCTCCCAAAACGCTAGTCCCAAACTGGACTTAGAGTCCTTCCTTGTGTTTTTTAGGTTCTGGATCCCATACTTGGTACAATGGGGAAAGTTCTCCAGGGAAGATGGCTTTATGTGAAGTATAAAATGATTTTTATAATCATGTTCTGCTAAATATTTACCTAATCAGGAAAGATTATAGGGGACAATAGTTTTTAACCATCTTATTTTTTTTAATGAAAACTTTGTTCAAGAGTATGCTTTTATGGCCACCAACTACATTAAACAGTCAAAGTTCAACTATTTTTGTGAATCTGGAGTGAGGTTCTTAAAGTCTTGATTTTCTTCCTTTACTTTCTCCAATATTCCCACCTCCCTCACCCTACAGTCTCTAAAGCACATCCGAAAACTCTGGAGGGCACCAGGTCTTCTAAGACCCTTGATAGGAAACTACTGCTATAAAAAGGCATTCTTAGTCATTATTCAAGCTAACTAATAATCAGTGAAAAGAAAATGGAACAAACTTGTGGTGTTTGTTTATATTTAAATAGCAGGGCACCAAAGTAACAGATTATGGAAGTATGTGTGCATTCTACAATGCAGAGGAAATAGATTGCATAATGTGGGGGTCTCCCAGTGAATAGCTCCCACCTTCCCTGTCCATATTGTAAAAAATTAAAAAATAAGAGATGGAAGATGAAGGACAAAATATCATCTTCGTTACCAAAAGTAGCCAGGCTAGCCTGATCAATAAACTTAGTAGTACCTGTGACACCACTGTGATGAGATGTGTACACAGACCTCTAGTGTGCAAGGTTTCAGGTCACCCTGGCTGGCCAAGGAGGAACTTGTGGCGTGGAGGAGCAGGGGCCTTATGCTCCATGCCGGGAGGCTCACTAGCAAGTGGGAGGAGGGGCAGCTCTGGGCTGAGAATACCCAGAAGTTATTTTCATTTATTTTTTTAAATTCTCTACTGATGACATTTTTTCACTGCTTTTAGAGAGAGAGGGTTAAGAGAGGAGGGAGGGAGAAAGAGAGGGAGAGAAACATTAATATGAGAGAGAAACATCGATTGGTTGCCTTTCACACATGCCCTGACCTGGGAATGAACCCACAAACCAGGCCTGTGCCCCGACCAGGAATTGAATCTGAGACCTTTCATTTTAGGTTTGTGGGATGATGCCCAACCACCTGAGCTGAAATGGCCAGGACCCCAGATGTTATTTTTAAATTTGCTTATCAATATAGTCACCTCCAGCATCTACCAGAGGGTGGAACGAGAAAAGAGCAGAAGGAGGCGAGGAGTTCCACTATGTGAACTTCCATTCTTTGAAGGAAACATAAGGTGTAGACAGGAAATATTTTCCCCCAGTAAACAGATTTTAGGGGAGGATTTGGGAAATATAAGATTAATGAGTGTTTATTATATACTCCATCTGCCAAATGGGTTATTTTATTTATTATGGAAACACATTGTACTCTTTGTAAAAAATAAATTAATCCAATAATGAATAAAATTGCTTACAATTTGGGGTTGATTGTTATGATATATACTTTGGTTTTTAACTATTAAATTATAAGATTCTGAAATTGTTTAGTTTAATTACCCAACTTTTAGGAAAATGAGATGTATGGCATGGGTACTTTTATTCTTTTAATAGATCTGGAACTAACATACTCCCACTCTGGAAAAACTGTTCCCACAGCAGTCATAGTCAAGAGGAAAGTTACTTCGTTAGTTTGAACACTGTTGAACACTGCCCAAATGACAAATGTGTTTATGGTTGGGGTAGAGAATTCAATAAAAAAACAATGAAGATAATCTGTGCAATGTGGCATATTTAAAAAATTTCTTCTGGTATGGCTTTTTTTTTTTTTTAGAAAATAGTAATTCATATAACAAGCAACAGCTGCTTGGAAATACCTAAACTTGGAATTTTTAAATTATTAATTGAAATACTATTGCCGTTGACATTATATTTTATAAGCAGCACTGATTTAGTAAGTTAAATATCACTGATACCATTATAAATACAAGGCTCACTCAAGGCAATGCAGAGATTCCTTTTTTTTTTTTTCTGAGCCATGGGAGTCTCCATGAAGAACTGGGCGTCTGCATATATACCGTATCATAGGCAACCAAAGTGATGCCAAAGCAGGGTTTCAAAATTTTGAATCTTACTATTCTTCGTGAGCTCAGAGTTGGCAGAATGTTGGTACTTGAAAAAGATAACCACCACTTAATATTCATATACTGTATTAATTATGTCTTTTGTTTCTGTATTTTGATTCTGAGAGCCTTGTTGACTCTGGAGTGACTGCCTCTCTCGGGGTTAGCTAATTCCTGGAGACAGGGAACAACTCACCTGGAGTGTGTCTTTCATATGTAAATCAACCAATCCAGAGCCCATAACCCTAACCACCTCCCTTGCTGGGCTTTCACGCTATGGCCCATTATCTACCTGACCTCATCATACCAGGGCCAGGTACCAGGCAAGTATGGACAGCTTCTATACCCCAGAGCCCAAGGAAATTTTTCAAAGTAGGCAATCCTAAATGTGCTTAACCAGCCTCACAATTCCTTGATGTGGAAACCACAGCAAGACTTTTGCCCACATTTTTTCTTTGCTCCCTCTGCCTCCTGACTAACTTTGCTGCTTCCCCTCGTGGCCCTGCATGGCATGCCATGCACCCTGTTTCTAGGGATTTGTGTGTATAAAATATGTCTTTCTTCCTTCCTGAAGTCTTTTCTATATTTGTGTACCTTACCTGATCAAAATCCCCATTACCTTTAGAATATATACGTCTTTGTAGTTAATAATGTGCTTTCACATGTATTTAGTTCATTGATCACAGTTCTATAAAGTAGATATTATTATTCTCATTTGACAGATCAAACAACTAAAGTTTAGTGATGGAAGACCCATTTTGCATCAAGTTTCACTATACCATATAGAGGATACATAGACTTTGGGGGTAGAAAATACATGTTTAAATCTTTTTATTGATTAATCTGTAAAGAGAGGCCAAGAGTATCTGTCTTGAGATATTATAAAGATTAGAACTGAAGCTCTCAGAGTTCCAAGTTTCCTTTCAGTTTCTGCCACTACTACCTTAGCCAAGGTCTGTTCCAATTTTTCCCATGTTTTCCCTTTTTCCATGTAGCAAGTAGAAATTTTACTATATCAGTCTCTTGTTTAATGGCCTATTGATTTGAGACTTCTGCATCTAGGTAAGATGGGTTAGTTTTCTGTAAATCAACAATCTTTTCAAGAGTAAATAGAAAAGCCAGATAAAATGCAAAAGTCTTGAATGTAAAGGCATCAGTGAAGAAATTAGGCTAAAGAGTCTAAGATTCCGGAGAGGCGTTAGCTGTGGAGAGGTGAGCAAATAATTTATAATCAGAGTTGCCAGAATTTGCTGGCTCTGGGCATAAGCAAGAGGCTTAGAAGAGATGAGTTTTGCCCAGGCAGAGAGCCACTCTGGAGGACAACATACCATTTGGCAATCTAAAATGGTTAAATAGACAAAATCAGAGTCTTAAGGGTTTTCAAACATAGATCAATTTTGTTCCTAAGACATTTGCCAGATTATGAAGCTGCACTGTGTAGAAGAGTACAAATTAAATCTGAAAACATCTAAAATGTAAATTAGAGTTTTCCAGCTTCACATAACCCAGACATTGGATTTTAGGTCTGTCAGGGTGTGAAGACCTGGTGAACAAAATTGCTCAGCTGAAAAGCCTGGGGCACTAAACCTTAGAAACACAGGCAAGCCACAGGGAGACCAGCTTTACTGAAAAGCAACCCACCCTTAACTGTGCCCTGATTGGATTATTAGAATTCAGACTCACTCTGTCTAGCAAAGGAAAGAAGGAACACTGACGGGAAGGTGGTAGCAGCATCCAGAGCTTTTACAGTTGTTACAACCAATGTCTAGCACTCAATAAAAAGCTACTAAGCTTTGTCAAGTAATAGGGATATACAACCAGAACCAAGATAAAAACAATGAAAAAAACTGCAAAACACAGATAGTAAACAAGCTCACCGGTGAGTTATAAAAACTAGATATGGAAACTATCAGAAAATGACTTTAGAATAACAAATAGTATATTATAAGAAATATAGCTGAAGATGAATAATGCTACTGGGGAATTAGAATCTATACAAGTAATCAAATGGAAGTTATTGAATTTAAAAAATACAGTATCTACAATTATGAACTCAATAAATCGATTTAACAGCAGATTAAACACCCCAGAAGGCAGGAATAGTGAACCAAAGAGATGGGTCAAGACAAAAAGATTTAAACTGAAGCACAAAGAAAATAATAGAAGGAAAAATAAAACAAATGTCCAATACCTGTGAGACAGAGGAAAAAGTCCAATGTACATGTAATTATGGTCCCAGAAGGAAAGGAGAATGGGATTTTGGCAGAAGCAGAGGTAATGGTCAAAAAATTTCCAAAACTGAATGGAGACTTCAATTGACATTTAAAAAACCCTGGCAATATCAAGCAGAATAAATATAAAAGAAACTACATTAACTTCAAAGAATGAATGAGATGATATTAATAGTTTTCCAATAGAAACAATAGCAGTTAGAAGACAGTGGAACAGTGCTCTTAAATTGTTGAAAGAAAAATAAAATATGTCAATCTAGAATTCAAAACCCAATAAAAGAATTTTCCAAAAGGAGAAAAAACAAAGTTTGTAGGGTCCCCATTAACTACGGTATCTGACTCAAATTCCTCAGCTGAAACTCAAGTCTAGTCCTGTGTCAACTCTCAAAACCTAGTTTGTCTTCATTGCCAAGTCTGCATCTAAGCCTGCCCCTGGGGGCATCAGACTTAACTAATTCCAAATATCTGTTTACGATCTTCGCCCAACCCAGAATGTCTTCACCTTTACTCCCACTTTGCACATCCAACTTGTCTTAACCACAAAACCCAGTTCCTGCTTTCATTCCAAAGCCTTCTCAGGCCTCTATTGAAGCGCTACTCTCTTCAAACCATTCATTCTGGCTTTCGTACAAATTGCCCTGCCCCACTATTCATTAGTTTTGTAAATACCATACTCGTTTGATTTAAGATAACATTGACTACCATTGGTTACCATGACACAGCATCATTTCATATAATAGGAAGGGAGAAAGAAGGAAATGCTGCCAATTAAACTGTGTGTGCTGCAATTCCTTAACAATGGTTATTGTAGTCTTCTGTGGTTTTGAAATTGATCTATTTTAAGGGATTTGGCAATGTCTCCTGCTCTCATTTGCATGTGTATATTTTGGAATATCTTCCTTTTTCAGGTGCCATAACATACTTGGTTTTGTTTTATAATGAAATTGTTTAAAAATTTAGAATTTTCCCCAAAATAATTATTTGCTTATTTTGTGTGAAATTTATGCCCAGTTTCAGTGCATTTTTCTGCCTACACAGTTTTCATTTCAATGCCATAACATAGGGTAATGTTTTTAAGAAGTTCTAAAGATAATTAAACTAACTCTGTATAGCGCACAATTCAACTGAAGCGATGACAATATGAATAGCTAGAACTAAATCATGAGCGTGTTTAGGCAAATACATCCTGACAACTACATCCTGAGTTTAGCCTGGTCCACAGCAACTGTGTGACACATTGCAATTGGAGATGTTGATGTAAAAAATGTAATCTTAGAGTTAGCAAAATATGTTACTTGCATCCTAAAGTAGACCTTAAGGTTTAAGAGGGGCTGAAATATTTCTTCCATGTTATTTGGTATGTTTCTAGCAAAACCCTGTGAACAGAGAAGGCATGAATATAACAAACATAATAAACAATCAAATTTAATACAAATTAGAAATAAAAACTGGTTGAATTAAAGTGAAAAAGGGGAGTGATCCTTCATTCTATGAACTAATATTGCCCTTTATCAAATCAGCTAGATTTATATTTAGACATGCCATATAAGTACTCTTTGTTCTTCTAAGGGGTCTGTGAACATCTATGAGGGGTTCATGTGTACCCAAAATACAGTATAGTAGGTTCAGTTTATCTGGGCACTTTTGGCACTCTTTCTTCTGTCAAGAAACAAATCTTCCTTTATTTAATTGAATGAGAGCTAATACCAAGAGTTTTCTGTCTGAAAGCACGTGGTTTGCAAACTTCTCCAGCAAAGCTATTGCGGAAATCTCAGAGAATTTTGATAGTTACTAAGTCTTTGTGTTTGTAGCTGTGGAAACTTTTATTTATGGCTCAGAAACACTGTTATAATCACTCTACACAGAATCATATGCCCTGCATAGATTGTGTAAAGCATGCTGAAATTCTTATGGTTGATATAAACAATCTCACTAATTTGGATTGAATAATTCAGAGAATATACTCATTTGAACCTTGTCAAATGTTTTTAAGAGTATCCCACATGTCTGGGGAGTAAAAGTGGAAGCATATTTGAAAAGACAATTCATAGTACATAAAACTTATAGGAAGCTGTTGTAAGAAACAGATTGTTTTCAAAGCCTCAAAATCATTCGTTTTATACTAAAATCCAATGTTTAATTCAAATCATTTTTCTAGTAATCAAAATAGGTTCTTGAACACTAGTGGTCATTAAAGGCATTTTTGCATGTTCTTTAGAGTTTTTATTATGAAACAATAAAAATCTTTGTCTTTAGACTCAGAGTCACATCAGCTTCAGTCACGGGGTGACATAGGGCAACGTACTTAACTAGTCTT
>VMDR010028937.1:0-12946 GCA_007922815.1 Macrotus californicus | reverse complement strand
CACTGGACCTTGTTGTAGAATGGTTTCGATTCCCTCAGGACTTGGTGGTGCATGTGCATTAGAATAGTTTTAACATTTTAATTTGTCATTTGAACTGTCATTGTTCTGATACGTAACTGCTCCCAACAAGCAGGTCTCATTGTCCCTGGTGTTGGACAAGGCAGCCCACTGTTGACTCCCATTCCTTCTGCCTGCAGTTGGCCTAATCCGAACCTTGATGGTCCCTCTCTAAAATATGACTATATTTTGAGTATTAGAATTCACAGACAGTGTTTTTCCCAGATGCCAGTGTTTGCTTCAACTCCCTGTCTCAGTTCAGATTTTTTAAAGGGAGCTCTAAGTTTGCCATTGACATTCTTGGCACCAGTAACCCCTAAACTGGCTGTTCCCCTTAGAACAGTATGTGATAAGTAACGATTGGGTTTTTCTTGTTTTGAGTTGATAATAGTAACTCCTTTCATTTCTCCTAAATACTGGAACTGTTAAGTGAGTCGTTGGCATTAGCAGTCCGCAGTGATTCATTTGCTATGGATTTCTTTGTTGTGACAGCTTTGTGTGCAGTTTGTTTTAAATCCAGCAACCTTGAGCTCTTCTATACTTCAAGATGTTTGTATATTTTAAAATAAAGCTCATAGTTAACTGGTTTTGAAAATCTCTGAAGAGTCACATTACACTTAACGATCATTTCTTTAGACAACAGCAACCTTTACAGAAGTAAGGCCACGGTCTCCCTGCTGGAGGCTGGCATCTTCTCATCTGCCGATCGCATAGGCACAGCTCGGAGACACTGCGGGCCTAGTGCCCGCCCACCGCAATAAACAAGTACCACAAAGTGAGTCATAATCTTTTTGCTGGGGCAGAGGGTCTTGCCTTCAATTTGTAAAAAAAAAAAAAAAAAAAAATGCAACAGCTATTGAGTGCAATAAAGCGAATCACAATAGAGCAACGTGTGCCTATACCAAGGACAATCATTACTGTTGGCGTTGTTTATAAGTACAGGATAAGGCATCATGAGAAATAGTAACCAACTGAAAAGTGAGCCACCGGCAGGCATGCCTTTTACAGGGCTTCAGTGTTGAGAAAAACAACCTCTAAAGAGCTAGCAAACCTGATGAAAAGATTAACAGCTTATACACCCACCACTCCTGGAAGGGACTACAGCCTGTTAACACAGCTGCTTTGTGTCGAGATTAGACATGATCATATTCAGGGATCAATACCGCTCTGCTCTGATAGGAAGTTTCATTTATAACTGGAAATTCATTTTGGATATTCTCCAGTGTTTGAAATGAAGTCTTTTGTCTATGGAAACAGCTCTATTCAGAATCAGAACAAACTACATCGAGCTAAGCATTAGCAAACAAGGGAGGAGGTTGAACTGGGCTTGCATGTTAACATGGAGTATTGCTAGTAATTACCTAACTAAAGTCCATTCATTCGTGTTCCCTGCATCATGTGCATGCAGAAAGGGAAACAGTGCGGCCCTACCTTAAACAGAACAGTTTATCAATTAATGGTTAAGTACTAGAGACAGCCTTGTCATCCAAGCTGGGCAAGTTCTCATACATATTTTCGAATATGCAGTTACCAGTTAACTGTCACCAGTATAGTTTGCCCTCTACCATAGTTATTATTCCCTAGCTAAAGGGAAAAGAGGCACATTTCATGCCTCATTTCTGTGGTGACTGTGGGGCTTGTACTGTGGATCCCTCGTGCCTTCACAGGCTTGCAGCTGGTGGTCAAGCATGCTTGTCCTCAAAAACGTACCTGCACCCACAATAGCCAAGATATGGAAACAACCTGAGTGTCCACTGACAGATTAGTGGCTGAGGAGAATGTGATATATATACATATAATGCAATATTATTTGCCCATAAAAATTAATCTTACCATTTGTGAAAACATGAATGAACCTTGAGGGCGTTATGCTAAGTGAATAATTCAGAGAAAGACATACCATATGATCTCACATATATGTGCAATCTTAAAAAATACAGTCCCCCCCCCAAAAAAAAATACAGCCCCCAAAACCAAGCTCAGAGATACAGAGAAAATTGGTGATTGCCAGAGGTTGGGGTTAGGGCGTGGGGTCAATTTGTGAAAAGGGTCAAAAGTACAAATCTCTAAGTACAAGACAAATGAGTCAGGGATGTAATGCAGAGCATGGCAATTATAGTTACCAGCGCTGTGTTGCCTATCTGAAAGTTCCTAAGAGTATATCTTAAAAGTTCTCATCTCAAGAAAGAAAAAAATTGTAACTGTAAGGTAGACCTATTGTGATCATTTCACAATATATATACAAATACCAAATCATTACATCTTACACCTGAATCTAATAGACTGCCAATTATACCTCAATTATAAAAAAGAAAAAAAGATTGTGTGTCCTAGAGACAGATGGCTGGTCAAGAGTCAAGGCCCACACCTTCACTTGCTGTGTGATCTTAATATCTCTCGGCCTCAGCTTTGTCAGCTGGAACAAGAATAACAAAAGACTGTTTTAGTCTGTTCAGGCTGCTACTAAAAAATTACCATCAACCTGGTGGCTTATAAACAACAGAACGTATTCCTCACAGTTGTGGAGCCTGGGAAGTCCAAGATCAAGGTGCTGGCAGACTCGGCACGTTGTAAGGAGGGCCAGCTTTGGGGTTCACAGGCGACCATCTTCTCCTTGGGTCCTCCCGTGTTGGAAGGGGGTGGGAGCTCTCAGGTGCTCTCTACAAGAGCACTAATCCCATCACGAGGCTCTACCCCATGCCATAATCACCTCCCAAAAGTCTTGCCTCCCAAGATTCTAAGGCTAGTTCTAGTCTCCCTTCTTTTTTTGAAACTCTGTCTTTGCTTTGGATTTCATTTCGTTTCTGTTCTGGAATAAGATTGAGGTTTCTGAGAGTTTGTTAAAAACTTCTCACTAAGTTGGAAAGTAAGCAATGGAAGATAAAAGGCATGGAGATGCACTTTTGGTAGACATTAGAAGAATATGGGTTTCCCTTCACACTTGCCATTTTTCTCCCTACCTGATCCCTCCAGAATTGGGGATTCTTAATGAGTGAGTACCAGCCTAAGGTTTCTTTGCATAAAGCCAACAAAACCTGTTTCAATAAGTGGTTTTGCTGATCAAGACTTTGGCTGGAATGCCATGCCTGAAGGACGGATGCCTGGGCTCTACTTGTTACCAGAAAACCTTGAGGAACTCAGAGTGACTTTCAAAACTAACAAAAGCCCACTGGAGAGATGGTCTGGTACTTTGTTTGGTCATGTGGTTCATGGCAGTCCTTCCAGGGAGGGAACGAAGGTTGCTTTCCTGAAAGATGGAAACTTAAGACATGATGGGAAACTTGAGGACTTGAGGAACACAGGAAGTGCGGGCAAAGCCTGATGGCAACTGTGTGGCTTGGCTTTGGGCCCTGAAGTGTGGACTCAGGGTCAATCTAAAGGTTCCTGTGTGTGTTCCAGCTAAGCAGACTTAAAGATCCTATGTGATCAGTTGTTGCTCTGGTTGTGTTTATGCAAATGAATGGGCAAAACATTAAAATTGGACTTAATATAAGCCATTTTGAGGACAGTGCAAGTGATCTGAAGGATGAAAATCATGTTTAAAGGAAAATTACAATGCTCAGTGGTGGACATTGGACTCTAATGCAGCTGTCTTCAAGGTTTTGTTTTCACTTGGAAGTTCAACATTACCAGAGATGTTCAATTTATACACGGGAATTATTTGTCAGATTGTCACTATTTAATGTCATTATAGCCCAAGGCCTTGTAACTGGATATCTTCTCAAAAGACAGTCTTGCGGACTCAGAGATGGGTTTGTGATTTGCTGTGTGAATTAACCTGTGTGTTCTCCCTCCTGTTTTCATAGGGTGTATGCCTATGATCTCATTACCTGAGCATTTACACATTAGAGGCCTTACTTTAGAAGCCCATCTGCGGAGAGGCCAAAGAGGTGGTGGGGCAAGTGGAAGCTACACTAACCTCCCCCCAGGACCAAAATGGAATTACAACTAAATTGTAGAGAAGTCATCCTGAATAACCAATGGAACGCTAGTTGGAGACAAGCCTTATAACCATGGCCAGACGGAAGAAGCCACATCACCACAATGAGACTGGCAGGGAGTGCAGCAGAGGCATGAGAGGGCTGGTCGGGCTCCCACGGGTGGCAGCTGAAGTTCCGGAGGAATATTTCAGCAGCTGGGGGGTTCACCCTGATAAGTGTGGGGTCTAAACCGCAAGCTTGCCTCCCCAGCCTACAGCATCGGAACTGGGAAAGGAACCCAAATAACATGGCTGTGAAAAGCAGCAGGGTTTCGGTCCACCAAGGAAAGACAGCTGGAGACACAGAGAACCTTTTAAAGAGACAACATACAAAATTCTATTTGTAGCCACTTACCCTGGGCTCCAGCAGAGGGAGGGCAGAGTGGACTAGAGACACTTGAGGAGAGTCTGGAGTTGGTGGCTCTGGGGAGAGAACTGAAGGAACAGCTGCCAGGATCCCTGTGCCGAGCCATCCCACACTGCAGGAGCCATCTTGCTCAGGTAGAGCACTCCCCTCTAAAGTGGCATCAGCCTGAGGGGAAGCAATACCCCCGCCCACAGGATTACTCTGCCCCAACTTGCAGAGTTTAAGCCCTGCTGCTGAGGAGTACAGCTGGAAGACTTTCACTGATTAACCCTACAGAAAGCCTACAGGCAGAGGTGGATGGCTGGGAGCTCTGAGGCTTCAGCTGACTCTCCCCTAGGCCTGGTGCTGATAAAAGCTGGCCTTGGTGCACAGCCTGGTTCTTTCTGCACACACCCAGGCCCAGCAGAGGGAGCGACAAGCTGTGGATGGCTGAGAGTTCCAAACAGGTTGCCCAGGGCCTGGTCACAGGCCAGGCTTGACTTAGGCTTGCACTAGAATCTTGCAGGTCTACCTATTACATAGAAACAAACACACAGGGGCAGCCAAAATGGGAAGACAGAGAAACAGGCCTCAAATGAAAGAACAAGAGAATTCTCCAGAAGAAGAACTAGATGAAATGGAGGCAAGCAATTTATCAGATAGAGAGTTTAGAGTAATGATTATAAGGATACTCGACAGTGTGAAATGACACACACCACAAAAAAAGAACACTCAGAAATAAAGAATGCAGTACCTGAAATAAATAATACACTGGAAGGAAGAAGTCTATCTGCATCACAGCCTCCTGAGACTCAACAGTTTGGCTGGACTAAGTGGTTGGGTTGGTGAACTATGGGGCAAGCCTCGCTTAAACTGCTTTCCTTTTCTGCCCTAAGGGTTTGAACAGAAAGGGCCCAGAAATGTTAAAGGGGAGAACCTCAGAATATTCCCCTCACCCTAAGTTAATTTTAGTGGGCAAAGGACCTTTGGACAGGTGTGACATGTTTTGCACACCTTCCTCCAAGGAAGCCACTCTTTCTTAATGTAGGACATTGTAGAATTAGTCTCTACATTTGTCACTTAGTTGTTATGGTTCTGATTGTGCCTTCTAACTCTCTTGCCAAATTTGTCACCTCCAGAATACAACAAGGATGTCAACTTGTCAGCAGTGCCATTCTTTGCAGATCACGCATGCCACTTTCCAGGGACAGCCAACTGACCTGGACTCTGCAAGATTCTTCCCCTTGTGTGAAGGCCACCCTCCATTCTAGAACCCCTTTCTGTTAGGGATCTCTGGACCAGGGCATAGGTAGGGCCTCACCCATCAGCTGGCTGGCTTCAGTAACAAAAGCAATGTGTACCGGTCATCTGTACCCCACCCCGTAACAGAAATAATACATTTATTGCTGCAATGGAAGTGATGCCATCATATCTTACATAAAGTTCCATGCCATTTGTATAAGAGGTAAAGCACCTACTTCATGCTATGTACTCTCTTTTTCTTATTTTTGTTTTTGTTTTAAATTAAATTTATTGGGGTGACATTGGGTAATAAGAGCACACAGGTTTCAAGACTACAACTCAACCAACATCATCTGCACGCAGCATCGTGCACTCACCACCCAAAGTCAAGGCTCTTTTGGTCACCCTTTATCCCCCCTTTGACCTCTTCCACCTCTCCCACCCCCCTTTCTTTCTGACAATCACCATACTGCTGTCTGTGTCTTTTTTTTTTTTTTTTTGCTTAATCCCTTCACCTTTTTTCCCCAGTCCCCCAACCCACCTCACCATATTTCTTTCCTGCTGGAGAAAGCATGTTTCTAATTCCTTCTCTAATTCATCTTATCCTTGTAGACCCGCTCGGAACCCCACAGCTGGCACAAAGACTATTTTAGGCTGAAGACATTTGAGATTCAACAGATGCAGCAAAAAAAGTCTTCTTAGAGCTTCCTTATCTGACTAAAAGCAGCAGCTTCTGGGAAATGAAGGTACCATAGATCCCCTCTCAGGGGAGCTTTATGGTCCGGAAGGAGTCAGAAAAACCACTCCCACCTGTATAGACACACATTATCACACACTTTCTTATCACCCATCTGTCCTCTTAAAACCCATTTGTCTTTCTTCCATGAACCTATTTGTTTATCTCAAAAAAAGCTGTTTCTCTCCACTCTCTTTTCCTTACTAAGTTAGATGCACAAACCTTTCATCGTAACCATTTTAAGGAGCCAGCTACTTTTTTTCTTGGCTTCTGTTATGCCTATGAAATACTCCCTTTTCTCCTGTTAAGCTGTCTTCATCAGTTTAATTTGCAGGCCCCAGGAAGGTAGGGGGAGGTTCTTTCCTCCCTTACACCCTCTAAGCAGGTGTGGGCGCCATGTTTACATGGAAACAAGAAATAGCTTTGCCCCTGACCCTAGAGGGCATCAGAAGATCCTGTCCTCCTTTGCATTCATTTGCACAACGTTTTAAATCTTGGAACTAGGCGGGAGAACCAGACCCATTAAAAGATAACACCAGAGAAATGGTGACTTGGAAGTAAGAAGATTAAAAATGTGACAGAAAAACAGAGAGGAAGAAGAGTATGGGAGGAAATAAGTAGATGGATGGATGGAAGGAAGGAACAGGGGGTGGGTGGGTGAATATAGGAGGGAAGGAAAGACTCATGTTTTGATTTATTTATTCAAGGATTTCTAGATTGCCTGCCAGGTACCAGTCACTGGGATACAAGTATTTACTGCATCCGCATGTGGCACTTTGCAGTATCTGCTGCCATCCTCATAGTGCAGGTCACAGGACTCCGCAAAGGCAGATCTGGATGGTGTTCTCTGTCCTTGTAACTCCAGAACCCAGCACTGGAGCTCCTGGTAAATATTGGTTGGATAGATGAGTGGATGAATCCATCAACTAATCCCTTTATCTAAGGAAGTTAGTGGTGGCTGTTGTAGCTGTTTGAAATAAAGGAAAATCTGAAGACAATGCTAATCTATAATTTGGTGCAATTAATAATCATAACTAATAGGTATGTAAATAGTAAAATCATTCATTATAATTCAGCTAGGAAAGTTCAATTACTAAATCACATCCATTTCTCATCCCATGGCTTTGCTATCCAAAACTCCCCAGAAATCAGACTTACTCTGGGTCTTTATTACTTTTAGCTTCTCTTTCTCTTTGTTAGTGGGAAGCAGGCGGGGGACCAGAGCCTTCAAGTGCTCCTGTGAAGCTGTGGTCATCCCACAGGCATGAGCCCTCCCCTGAGGAAGGTTCAGCTGAGCCCCTTTCCTTCATGAGAAAGACCCAGGCTCCAAGGACCACAGAGCTTTGTTCATTCTGTTCCGAATTATCCAGATGGCAGGCTGCCACAGTCGGATGGCCTGCTGCCAAATCTTGGTTCTGCCGTCTCCTAGCTGTGTGTCCATGGACTACTCATTTGATGCCATTCTGAGTCCTTTGTGCCATCTAGAAAATGACAATAGTCATGGGACTTTTATTAATAAGCCCAGGATGTCCCGGGCAAAGTGGGAAGAGTTGGTCCCTCTAGGCTGATTTTGACTGAATTGAATTTAGAGAATCAGCTGACCTTTCTGTGACACCCTGGGACCTTCAGTTGGGGCTGGTGTTGCATGTACCTTGGCGAACTGCAGGCTATGCCAGGCCAGGGGGCCACACCCCAGAGACCACTGTCTGCAGTTCAACATCTCCACGACACCATCAGTCACCTTGATTATGTGGGAAGAATTCCAACCTTTAATGGAATTTTCCTTTGGTTTGTACTTTTTTTTCTCTTGAAGAACATTTGCTGCTGATTTAGTCCTGCTTTAAAATTCTGTACAGTCAAGATGTTGTCTTGTTTTAATCTCTGTGTGACTCTTCTTCAGTCATTTCCTTTCTTCTCGGTTTGCTTATCAGTTGATACACACCACAGGCCTGGACTTTGTTCTAACATCTCCTTCTATTTAATGCTCATGCTGTTTTTCTGCCAAGCAGATGTGTATTAAAATGTGCATAAGAAAAGAAGCAAGCTGAGCTTATTTAGAAATTTCCTCAATTTGCACAAACTCCATTGGTATAAGAGATTTTTTTTTATAAAAAAACCACAACAAACGTATGGTAATAGCTACTTAGATGGATCAAGACAAATTCATATTTGGCCATTTCTGCCATCACCGTTCTGGCCCCATTGCCAGAGACACAAAGCAACGACTGAGAATCCCTGTATGCAAAGACAGCCGCATATTGTAGCTGTCTTCTTGCTTGTAAGATCTCTTTGCTCACGGGAATGAGGGACTTGAACAGCCTGTTAAATGGTTTGTCCAACCTGAAAGAGTTGGAGTCTGATTTTTTTCTTGTCAGGCATTATATAATTTACAAGGTGTTAGAAATGACTTCAGTTTCCACTCAGGTTCTTGAGTCTTGTGTGTGTGCTTTAAAACAGCTGATTTTTTCATGTGCTAAAAGCATCTAAGAAAGTAGCTTTTACTCAGTCAGCTAAGGCCACTTGGGCTTAAACCCCACAAAGAGAAAAAGAGAGTAAATGTTGTTCATTACATACATTCACACACAATTTAATTATTTAAAAATATTGTGAGCCCTGTTTTCTCGACTGGCTATGGTAGATCTAACGATTAAAGATGGACATGACTTTTGTTATCTTTTGTGACACAGACATCAACCTCAGTTGGTCTGGAAGTCTTAAAAAATAGGGCTGTTGGGGCAAGACACTGGTGGGAAGAAGGTCCCAAATATCAGCCAGTCCAGTCTAGAAAGGAGAGAAAGGACTGGCTAGATCATGGTCAAATTCAAAGCCTAGAAAACACAGGGTCAGCAGGAGTAGGGTGGGAGTAGGTGGCACAGGAAAGCAACCTGTGATTCCTAATTAAACAGTGTTTGCTCTGGGTCTTGTTTACAATTTTTGGCTGCTTCTGGGCAGCCAGGAAGAACCAGAAGCCAGCAGGCAAGTTCTTCCCGAGTCCCAGCCAGCGGTGGAGAGGCTGGACCTAATGGCAGAGCCTGAAGATACCCCAATCATTGCCTCAGTAAGGAAAGTAGGTACTGCTCTAGGCTTCATTATTTCCACCCTGAAGCACATCAAGCATCTAAGGCCTATAGGCATATGTAACTTACAGGGATTCTGTCGGGCAATACCTGTCTAGCAGGTAAGAACCCTGAGTTCCCATCCTATAGCAAACCACTTCCTCATTGGCAACTGAGTTTCAATTGAGTGACTAACAGCCTTCCTGTAGTTGCAATAAATAACTATAAGTTTATAAATTCATTAGTGTCACTAGGTTGATGTCCCCAGGCCATCATATTTTTACCGACTCCTTAGTTGTATGTGTATAGTACAGCTATTTTTTGTTACACTGGGAGGTGTGGATAGTGTGCTGTGTGCATGGAATGGGATGTGAGGTCATTCATTGAATTGAACACCAAGGAACAATGCCTTTGCTCAACTTTTTATTCATCATGGCACAAGACAGAATGTTAAGAAACACCAATGAAAATGTCATTGCCAACACGAAAATTAAGAATAGCATGTTTTATAAAAAAAATGGTTTTCCTATGATACACATTCCCTTATGAAGTGAAAAAAAATCACATAAAATACTGAAGCGAATCGCCACCTGCTGGTCAAAAATAGTTTTACAGTTGAAAAACTTGAAACTTAACTACTGAAGTATACGGTAGGAGTATTTTACACCACACACAAAACTACTGAAGAAAACATTCCTCAGCCTTTGGTACAATGTAAATACAAAGCTACGGTCCTTTGTCAAATATGATTTACTTCCAAAGCATCGCATATAATTTGGTTAATACTGATTATGGGGCTAAAGGAAAAAACCATGTTCTCTAATTTGAATACTGTATTTTGATTCTTAATCACTTGATAGTGGGATTCCAGTTTGTGGGTTTGTAAAGTACATAAAAATTACACATTATAAATATATATTATATATGGTCTATATAAAATTGAATTTGACCTAAAATGGGAAAGACAACTTCTTCATTACTTCCTCTGTCAGGCACGGCCTTTCTCCTGTTTGATTAACTGAATGCTGTCTAAACAGATTCTAAAAATATACTCCATAACATATCCAATTTAACATTTTCTTGAAAACATTCAATGCGAAAAGGCAATCAGTGACTATATTTTTTTGTATCTCACCACTATATAAAAATATGGCTTCTCATATTCTGTTTTAGTTTGTTTTGTTAGTGTTTTTCTCAGTAATTGAAGGAAGGGCTGTCCCTCTTAAAAAACTATGACAAAAGCACAGAAACCCGCTTGTGCATAACACTGAACATTCTATAGAATCTCCTTGCTTAGTATAAGTGAAGTGATTAAAAAATGGTTCCTTTTGTTTTCTGTGACTACATCATACATGATTATCATACATAATCTGTTACAGAATATACAAGAGTCAAAACTGAAGACACATAAATACAGTTAAGCTATACTAAAGCAAGAGTTTAATCTCCAAGCCAATGCGAGTAGTTTTTATAATAGAGACTGCCATCCATTTATGTTTTTGTATTTCCCTAAGCTGGCTATGCAATAGAATCTTATTATAAGGTTAGGTGAGGGTACTAGTGCTCTATATCTTTAAGTGAACTGGGTTTCTTTTGTGTTATTATTTAAAGTGTAAAAGAAGAAAAGTAAGTAAGTGTCCAATTGTCCAACACCAATTTTTTTTCCCTACCGAGTGAAAGAAGGCAAGTTGGGTGCGGGCTCATACCAGTGTTTCTGGGAGGGCATCAGGGTTGTCAGTGGATAAGAGCTCCCAGATTTGCCACCGCTCTCTCTGCCAGTCAAGCCAGTTGGGCTCACCCAAGGCCTTACTGTTCTGATTGCTGGCGGGGCTGGAGCAGGCACTGCTCAGTTTTGGCTGGGCAGCCTGATGCTCCCGGTCGGCTGTTTGGCTTCCCTCTTCCAAAGCTGGTCCTGAGCTTTCTTCTGGCCTCTGACGCCTCCACAACGGTGGCTCTGCTGGCTGGTGGGCCAATGCTAAAGCTTGCTTTCCCAGGCCAGGATAAGGAGGGGGAGGCCTGTTGCCATGCCTCACACTCTCTCGAGGTCTCTGGTGCAAAGGCTTGGCTCGGCTCTGCAGCCGGGCCACATCCAGCTCGCTCTCGCTGAGGTCTTCAGCACTGCTCAGGGTCAAATACTGCTCTGACCCTGGAGTGGCCACCTCTGATCTCCTGCTGGTGCCCTGGATGTGGGGCGTGCTGCAGACGCGGGATACAGGACGGTGGCCTCGGCACTCTGCAACGGTGGCCGAGGTCTGAGTCCTCCGAATGACCTGCATACCACTGTCTAGTTCTGCGGGGCTCCCCTGCCACCGAGGCCAATTTAGGGACAGGTTCCCTTGAGAAAGGGAGCATGGCCCCGGTCGTAGGGAGCTGCTTTCAAAAATGTCTCCATAGGAACCTGGAAGCCAGAGAGAAAGGCAAGAAATGCAATTAGTTTATAGAGTCCCTGTTGGGATGTCCTGTTACTTCCTTCCCACTGCCAGTTGTGAAAACTGGAAAAGCACAGGATTCTCTTAGCTGCTACTACCCATGTCAAAGACTTCCTAGTCAGAGAAATGACACTTTTTGATTATTGACACAATTCCGGTAGCAACTCCAAATATAGATGGCCAGACAAGTTAGCTAAGCAAGTGAGATTAAACAATCTTTGTCACTAATTGATGTTTCAGAAAATGCCCCATCCACCTGGCTATGAACTCTTCTCTGGTCCATTCCTGATCAGTGCAATTTGCAATCCAGAGGAGACACGAATAATAATGTTTTCATGTTTCTACCATGTCAATAAAAGCTGTTGGAATAAATGCATGGAATCTAAACAGCCCATTTCATGCCAGAAGATAATGAACACGGCAGCTGGTGTGCACACTTTATCGCCAGCACTGTGGGAAAGCCTGGCTCTTTGTTCACACATCTTCTGGATGACATTTCCCATCCTCCTTTTCAGCTAGGAGGGCCACATAAAGGAGGTCTGACCAATGAATGCAAAGAGATGTGATGTGAACTATTTTGCTGATTCCCGCCCCGCCACCCCCCCCCAAAGCCCCACCACAGCTACTAGCCTGGGATAAAGAAACCATGGGAGACAATGAAGCCTCCGAGGATGGGGGAGCCGTATATGGAACAGAGCACTCCCGCCCCCCCTCACGCTGCACAGCCCACACTGGACTGTGATGTGAGGGAGAAATCAGCAGGTTAAGTCCCTACCATTTAGGGGCTGGTTATTACAGTATTTAGCCTTCCCAAACTAATCCAATTTGCTTCAGAAAACTGATGAGAGAGTGAAACAGTGTCTTTCCCAAGGAGTTTTGGGGGCCTATATCCCCAGACTGCCTTTTTCCTATGGATCTTCCCTGTCCTCTCATGTCTTAAAAAAGTAGGCAAAGATAAAAAAAACAAGATCATTTTGGGGAAAGAGGGGGAGGTGTGCATTTAGACAGGGACAGCTCAGAGTTGAAACAGCAGAAGGCAAATGGACCAGAACACTTTAGAAGAGCTGAACCTTGGGAAGAAAGACAGTGAAGCACTTCATA
>VMDR010028936.1:0-12946 GCA_007922815.1 Macrotus californicus | reverse complement strand
CCTTGCCAGCACTTGTTGTTTGTTGATTTATTAATGATAGCCATTCTGACAGGTGTGAGATGGTACCTCATTGTGGTTTTAATTTGCATTTCTTTTATGACTAGTGATATTGACCATCTTTTCATATGTCTATAGGCCATCTCTATGTTCTCTCTGAAGAAGTGTCTATTTAGGTCCTTTTCCCATTTTTTAATTAGGCTATTTATTATTTTGGTGTTGAATTTTGTATGTACTTTATAAATTTTGGATATTAACACTTTAGAAGATGTATCAGCAAATATGTTCTCTAATTCTGTGGGTTGTCTTTTTTATTTGGTTGATGATTTCCTTTGCTGTGCAAAACTCTTTAGTTTGATGTAGTCCCATTTGTTATTTTTTTCTTTTGTTTCCCTGGCCTGAGGAAATATATTGGGTAAAAAATTGCTATGAGCAAGGTCTGAAATTGTTTTCTTCTAGGAATTTTATGGTTTCACATCTAATATTTTAGTCTTTGATCCATTTTGAATGTATTCTTGAATGTGATGTACGAAGATGTTCTAGTTTCAATTTTCTGCACATAACTGTCCAATTTTCCCAACACCATATATTAAATAAACTATCTTTAGTCCATTGTATATGCTTGCTCCTATATCAAATATTAATTGACAGTTACAGTGTGGGTTTATTTCTTGGCTCTCTATTCTGTTCCATTGATCTATATGTCTGTTTTTATGCCAGTACCATGCTGTTTAGATTATTCTGGTCTTAAATATAGTTTGTTATTTAGTAGCATAATTCTTCCTACTTTGTTCTTTCTCAGGATCACTGTTACTACGTGGGGCCTTTTGTCATTCCATATTAATTTTGAAATATTTATTCCACTTCTGTGAAATATGTCATTGGAATCTTGATGGGAATTGTGTTGAATCTCTAGATTGCTTTGGTTAGCATAAGCATTGTAATGATGTTAATTCTTCCTATCCATAAACATGGTATGTGCTTCCAATTATTTGTATCTTTAATTTCTTTCCTCAGTGTCTTATAATTTTCCAAGTACAGATTTTTTACATTTTGGATAGGTTTCTTTCTAGGTATTTTATTCTTTTTGAAGCAATATGAATGACATTGTTTTCAGAATTTCCCTTTTTGTCAGTTCATTATTGTTGGCATATAAAACTGCAACTAATTTCTGAATATTAATTTTGTATCCTGTTACATTGCTGAATTCATAGATAAGTTTTAGTAGTTTCTTGGTGGAATCTTTGGGGTTCCCTATGTACAGTAGCAAGTTATCTGCAAATAAAGACAGTTTTATTATTTCCTTTCCAATTGGGATGCCTTTTATTGTCTGACTGCTGTGGCTAGGACTTCCAGTGCTTTGTGGAATAGGAGAGGTGAAAGAGGACACCCCTGCCTTGTTCCCAGTCTTAGGGGAGCACTTGTAGTTTTGGTCTAATGCGCATATGCTTGCAGTGGGTTTGTCATGCATGGCTTTATTTTATGTCCCCTAATTCCCACTTTGCTGAGAGTTGTAAGTGCATGGTGGATTTAATCAAATGCCTTTTCTGCATCTATTGATATGATCATATGGTTTTTATCCTTCATTTTGTTGATGTGGTAAATCACATTTATTGATTTGATAATTTTGTACCAGCCTTGCATTCCTGGAATTAATCCCACTTGATTGTGTTGTATGATCTTTTTGATGCAGTGCTGAATATTTGGTTTACTAATATTTTCTTGAGGATTTTAGCATCTATATTCATCACAGATACTGGCCTATAATTTTCTTTCTGTGTAATCTCTTTATCTGGTTTTGGAATTAGGATAATGCTGGCCTCATGAAGTGAGTTTGGGAGGCTTCCCTCCTCTTGAACTTTATGAAATAGTTTGAGAAGGAGAGGTGTTTGTTATTTCTTCTTGAAATGTTTGTTAAAATTCATCTGTGAAGGTGAATCCATTCCAGGGCTTTTGTTTTCTGGGATTTTTTTGATTACTGCTTCCATTTCACTAGGTGAAATCTAGCTATTCAGATTCTCTTATTTATCCTTATTTAGTGTTGGAAGATTGTATGATTCTAGGCATTTGTCCATTTTATCCAGGTTGTCCAGTTTGTTGGCATATAGTTGCTCATAATATTTTCTTACAATTCTTTCTATTTTTTTGGTGTTAATTGTTGTTTATCCTCTTTAATTTGATTTTATTTATTTGGGTAATGTCTCTTTCTTTCTTGATTAGTCTGGTTGAAGATTAATCAGTCTCCTTTATCTTTTCAAAGAACCAGGTCTTGGATTCACTGGTCTTTTGTATCACTTTTTTAAGACTCTATTTCATTTATTTCAGCTCTCATTATTATATTTTTCCTTCCTTCTGCTCACTTTGGGCTTCAGTTTTTTTCAACTTCCTTTAAGTCAGGGGTGTCAAACTCATTTTCACCGGGGCCACATCAGCCTCTTGGTTGCCTTCAAAGGCCAAATAAAATTTTAGGACTGTATAAATGTAACTACTCCTTAACTAGGGGCAAGGAGCTCAGCACTACCACCGAGTAGAAACAAGGTGCCAGGCTGGATAAGATAAGGTGTAGGGCCAGATTTGGCCTGCGGGCCTTGTGTTTGCCACCTGTGCTTTAAGTGTGAAGTCAGATTGTTTGTGGGTTTTTTTTTTTTTTTTTGGCAATAAGCCTGTAATGCTATGAATGTCCCTCTTACAATTGCTTTTTCAGTTTCCTCAGATTTGGATTGTTGTGTTCTCATTTTCATTTATTTCAAGGTATCTTTTTATTTTTTCCTTAATCTTATTATTGACCTATTCATTGTTTAATAACATGTTATTTAGTTTCCATTTCTCTGCATGATTTTCAGTGTTCTTACTGTGAATGATTTCTAATTTCATAGCACTGTGATCAGAGAAGATGCTTGACATGATTTCAATCTTCTTCAATTTATTAAGACTTGTTTTGTGTCTAACATGGGGTCTATCCTAGAAAACATTCCATGTGCCCTTGAAAAGTATATTCTGCTCCTTTGGGATGCAATGCTCTGAAGATATCAATAAAATCCATTTGATCTTGTGTGTTATTTAAAGCCTCTGTCTCCTTGTTGATTTTCTGCCTGGAAGACCCTACCACTGAAGTCAATGTGGTATTAAAATCCCCAACTATGATTGTATTTCTGTAGATCTCTCCCTTTATGTCCATCAAGATTTGCTTTCCATATATAGGTGCTCCTATGTTTGGTGCATAAATGTTTACTAGGGTTAAATTCTCTTATTGGATTTTTCCCTTTATCATTAGGTATGTCCATCTCTGTCTCTTAGCCTGGTTTTAAAGTCTATTTTGTTGGATATAAGTACTGTTATCCCAGCTTTTTATTCTTTTCCATTTTCATGAGATATCTACTCCATCCCTTTCAGTCTGTGTGTATCTTTTGATCCGAGGTGGATCTCTTAGAGGCAGAATATATATGGATCTTGTTAGGCTGGAGCATTTAAGCCATTTACATTTAAGGTGATTATTGATGGATACATATGTAGTGCCATTTTATTGTTAGACTGTTTTCCTCAGTTTATTTCTCTCTCTCTTGTTCTTGTTCTTCTTCTTCTTAAAGCAAGGCCTTTAATATTTGTTGCAGTACTGGTTTGGGGTTAACAAATTCCTTTAGCTTTTTATTTTCCTGGAAGCTGCTTGTTCACCTTTAATTTTAAATTGTAGCCTTACCAGATTAAGTAGCCTTAATTATAGATCCTTGTTTTTAATTACTTTGAATATTTCACACAACTCCATTCTGGTCCACAATGTTTGTGTTGAGTTACTAGTAGATAGTCTAATTGGCACTCCTTTGTAGGTGACTACCTGCTTTTCTCTTCTGGCTTCTAGCACTCTCTCTTTGTCTTTCAGCCTTGTGATTTAAGTTATAATGTGTCTCAGTATAGGGCTCCATGGGTCCAATTTGTTTGGGATCCTCTGAGCTTCCTGGACTTGTGTATCCTTTTCCTTCATCAGATTAGAGAAGTTTTTGGTCATTATTTCTTCAAAAAGGCTCAATGCCTTGCTCAATCTCTTCTCCTTCTGATAGTTCCATGACGTGAATATTGTTATACTTCATGTTGTCTAAAATGTTAACTAAGCTCTGCTCATATTTTTTAAATTCTTCTTTTCTTTTGCTGCTCTGTCTGGGTGTTTTTTCCTACCTTGTCTTCCAAAACACTGATTTAATCCTCTGCTTCATGTAACCCACTGTTTATTTCTTCCAGTGTTTTACTTATTTCAGACATTGCATTCTTTACTTCTGACAAGTCCTTTTTTATGGTTTCTATATCTATTTATATGCTGTTGAGTGTCCTTATAATTATTACTCCAAACTCTGTATCTAATAAATTGCATTCCTCCATTTCATCTAGTTCTTCTCCTGGAAAATTCTCTTATTCTTTCATGTGGGGTCTGATTCTTTGTCTTCCCACTTCAGCTAATTCTTTGTATTTTCTCCCTTAGCTATTAAACTAATCATTTATTAAATCATTTATGAACATTTCTTTTTTTTAAGATTTTATTATTTTATTGCTGTTCATTTAGAGTTGTACTCATTTTGCCCCCACCACTCACCCCCCACCCCAGCCAATCCCACCTCCCTCCCTTGCTACCACCTACCCTCTTGGTTATGTCCATGTGTCCTTTATACTGTTTCCTGGAAACCCTTCCCCACTCCTCCCTCCCCTCTGGCCATTGTTAGATTGTTCTGAATTTCAGTGACTCTGGTTGTGTTTTATTTGTTTTTTTCTTTTGTTGATTGTGTACTAGCTAAAGGTGATATCATATGTTATTTCTCCCTCACTGCCTGGCTTATTTCACTTAGCATAATGCTCTCTAGTTCCACCCATGCTGTTGCAAAGGGTAGGATCTCCTTCTTTCTCTCTGCTGCGTAGAATTCCATTGTGAAAATGTACCATAGTTTTTTCATCCACTCATTGACTGATGAGCACTTATATTGCTTCCAGCACTTGGCTATTGTAAATGGTGCTGCTATGAACATTGGGGTGCATAGGTTTTGGGGATTGGTGTTTCAGGGTTCTTAGGGTATAATCCTAGCAGTGGAATTGCTGGGTCAAAAGGCAGTTCCATTTTTAGTTTTCTGAGGAAATTCCATACTGCTTTCCACAGTGGATGCACCAGTCTATAATCCCACCAACAGTGCACTAGGGTTCCCTTTTCTCCACATCCTCTCCAACACTTATTTGTTGATGTGTTTATGATGGCCATTCTGACCGGTGTGAAGTGGTATCTCATGGTGGTTTTAATTTGCATCTCTCTGATGGCCAGTGATGCAGAGCATCTTTTCATATGTCTCCGTGCCCTCTGTATATCTTTCTTGGAGAACTGTCTATTCAAGTCTTTTGCCCATTTTTTAATTGGAGTTTTGGTCTTCCTGGAGTGGAGTCGTATGAGTTTTTTATATATTTTGGTGATCAAACCCTTGTCCAAGGCATCATTGGCAAATATGTTTTCCCATATAGTTGTTTCTCTGTTCATTTTAATGCTGTTTTCTTTAGTCATGCAGAAGCTTTTTAATTTGATGAGGTCCCATTTGTTTATTCTTTCCTTTATGTCCCTTGCTTTAGGGGACATATCAGTGAACATGTTTGTGCGTGGAATATTGATATTTTCCTGCCAATGTTTTCTTCTAGGACTTTAATGGTACCATGATGTATATTTAAGTCTTTTATCCACCCTGAATTTACTTTTATGTATGGTGTAAGTTAGTGATCGAGTTTCATTTTGTTTGCATGTAACTGTCCAGATCTCCCAACACCATTTGTTGAAGAGGCTATTTTTACTCCATTTTATGCTTCTTCCCCCTTTGTTGAATATTAATTGACCATAGAGACTTGGGTTTATTTCTGGGCTCTCTGTTCTGTTCCATTGGTCTATGTGTCTGTCCTTATGCCAGTACCAGACTGTTTTGATTACAGTGGCCTTGTAATACAGTTTGATATCAGGTATTGTGATCCCTCATGCTTTGTTTTTCTTTCTCAAAATTACTGCATTATTCAGGGTTGTTTATGGTTCCATATAAATTTCTGAAATGTTTGTTCTATATCTGTGAAATATGTCATTGGTACTTTAATAGGGATTGCATTGAATTTGTAAATCGCTTTGGGAAGTATGGCCATTTTGATGATGTTAATTCTTCCTATCCATGAGCATGGTACATGCTTCCATTTGTTTGTGTCTTCCTTAATTTCTTTCTTCAGTGTTGTATAGTTTTCTGAGTACAGGTCTTTTACCTTCTTGGTTAAGTTTATTTTTACATACTTTATTGTTCTTGTTGCTATATCAAATGGGATTTTTTCCTGATTTCTGTTTCTGATATTTCATTGTTGGTGTACAAAAATGTCTTTGATTTCTGAATATTGACTTTGTTTCCCATTGTTTTGCCACATTCATTTATTAGGTGGAGTAGTTTTTTTGGTGGAGTCTATAGGATTTTCTGTGTACACTATCATGTCATCTGCAAACAATGACAGTTTTACTTCCTCCTTTCCAATTTGGATGCTTTTTATTTCTTTTTCTTGTCCGATTGCAGTAGCTAGGACTTCCAATACTATATTGAATAGGAGAGGTGAAAGTGGGCATCCTTGTCTTGTTCCTGATTTTAGTGGGAAAGCTCTAAGTTTTTGCCCATTGAGTATGATGTTGGCTGTAGGTCTCTCATATATGGCCTTTATAATGTTGAGGAATGCTCCCTCTATTCCCATTTTGCTAAGTGTTTTTATCATGAATGGATGCTGTACCTTCTCAAAGGCTTTTTCTGCATCTATTGATATGATCATGTGATTTTTGTCTTTCATTTTGTTTATGTGGTGTATTACATTTAATGATTTGCGAATATTGTACCATCCTTGCTTCCCTGGGATGAATCCTACTTGATCATAGTGTATGATCTTTTTAATGTATTGCTGGATGCGGTTTGCCAATATTTTGTTGAGGATTTTAGCATCTAAGTTCATCAGTGATATTGGCCTAAACTTTTCTTTTCTGGTTATGTCTTTATCTGCTTTTGGGATTAGGATGATGCTGGCTTCATAAAGAGTTTGGGAATCTTCCATTACTTTGAAATTTTTGGAATAATCTGTGAAGGATGGGGGTTAGCTCCCTTTTAAATGTTTTGTAAAATTCTCCTGTGAAGCTGTCTGGTCCAGGAATTTATGTGTTGGAAGCTCTTTGATTACTCCTTCAATTTCATCAGCTGTTATTGGTCTTTTCAGGCTTGTGCTTCTTCTTCACTCAATTTTGGAAGATTGTATTTTTCTAGAAATTTGTCCATTTCACCTAGGTTTTCAAATTTCTTGGCATATAGTTCTTCATAGTAATTTCTTACAATCCTTTGTATTTCTGTGGTAGCAGTTGCAATCTCTCCTCTTTCATTTCTGATTGTGTTTATTTGTGTCCTCTCTCTTTTTTTCTTGATGAGCCTGCTTAAAGGCCTGTCAATTTTATTTATCTTTTGAAAGAACCAGCTCCTAGATTTATTGATCCTTAGAATTGTGCTTTTCGTCTCTATGTCATTTAATTCTGCTCTGATCTTGACTATTTCCTTCCTTCTACTTGCTCTGTGCTGTCTTTGTTGTTGTTCCTCGAGTTCTTGTAGGCGTTGGGTTAGGTTGTGTATTTGAAATGTTTCTATCTATTTTACGTAATCCTGTATCGCTATGAACTTCCTTCTCAGGACTGCCTTTGGTGTGTCCCATAAATTTTGGATTGTTGTGTGTTCATTTTAATTTGTTTCCAGAAACTTTTTGATTTCTTCCCTGATCTCATTCTTGACCCATTCATTGTTTAATAGCATGCTATTTAATCTCCATGAGTTTGAGTGTTTGGGGTTTTTTTCCTTGAGGATGGTTTCTAGTTTCAGTCCCTTGTGGTCAGAGAAAGTGCTTGATGTGATTTCAATTTTGTTGAATTTGTTGAGGCTTGTTTTGTGACCTATCATGTGGTCTATCTTTGAAAATGTTCCATGTGCATTTGAAAAGAATGTGTATTTCGCTTCTTTGGGATGAAAGGCTCTCCATATATCAGTTAAGTCCATTTCATCTAGGGCTTTGTTCAATGCCACAATATCTTTATTGATATTTTGTTTGGAAGATCTGTCCATTTTTGACAGTGGAGTGTTAAAATCCTCTACTATAACTGTGTTGCTGTTAATATCTTTCTTGAAGTCCACGGTTTTCTTTATATATTTTTTCGGTGCTCCTACTTTGGGTGCATCTATGTTTACAATGTTTGTTTCTTCTTGGTGGATTGTTCCCTTGAGCATTATGAAGTGACCTTCTAGGTCTCTTTTTATGGCTCCTCTTTTAAAGTCTATTTTGTCCAATATGAGTATTGCTACGCCAGCTTTTTTTCCCCTGTCCATTTGGTTGGAATATGTGTTTCTAGCCCTTGACTTTCAGTCTGTGTAGGTCTTTTGTTCTGAGGTGGGTCTCTTGAAGACAGCATATGTGTGGGTCATGTTTTCTTATCCATTCAGCTATTGTGTGTCTTTTGATTGGTGCATTTAATCCATTTACATTTAAGGTTATTATTGATAGGTACTTATTCATTGCCATTTTTTGTACCGGTGTTCCTCTCTCTTTCACTGTTCTTCTTCCTCTTTTTAAAGCAGACCCTTTAACATCTCTTGCAGAGCTGACTTGGAGGTGGTATATTCTTTGAGGCTTCTTTTGTCCGAGAAGCTCTTTATTTGGCCTTCCATTGTAATTGAGAGCCTGGCTGGATAGAGAAGTCTTGGTTGCAAGCCTCTGGTTCTCATTAGTTGAAATATTTCTTGCCATTCTTTTCTGGCTTGGAGCGTTTCCATTGAGAAGTCAGCTCCTAGTCTTATCGGGGCTCCCTTGTATGTTACTTGCTTTTTCTCTCTTGGTGCCTTTAAGATTCTCTCTTTGTCTTGGAATTTTGCCATTTTAATTATGATATTTCTTGCAGTGGGCCTCCTTGGGTTACTCTTCATTGGGACTCTCTGTGTTTCCTGGATTTGTGTGACTTTTTCTCTCATCAAATTAGGAAAGTTTTTCATCATTACTTTTTCATACAGGTTTTCTATCCCTTGCTCTTCTTCTCCTTCTGGTATCCCTAATTTAGGGATATTATTATGTTTCCTGTTGTCTTGCATTTCCCTTAATCTCTCTTCATTCTTTCTGAGCCTCAATTCCTTTTCTTGCTCTTTCTGGGTATTTCTTTCCAACTTGTCCTCCAGCTCGCTAATCTGATCCTCTGCTTCATCGAGACTGCTTTTGATTCCTTCTACTATGTCCTTCAGTTCAGAAATTTTATTCTTCATTTCCTCTTGACCTTTGTTTATATTTTCTATTTCTTTTTTCATGTTGATAGAGTTTGCAGTGAGTTCATTGTAGTTTCCCTGTAGTTTTTGATAATTCTCTGTGAGCTCATTGAGCTTCCTCATAACCATTGCTTTGAACTCAATATCTGGTAATTGACTTGCCTGTGTTTAATTTATCATTGTTTCTGAGGCTTCCTCCTTTCCTTTCATTTGGGGATTTTTTCTTTTTCTGCCCATGGTTTGTGAAACTCTTCTTGTTAACCTCTGCTTTATAAACTGGTCTGTTCTGACTCCCTGGGTTTATGGTGTGAACTTCTGTGGTAGAAGACCTGTGAGATTCAGTGGTGCAGTCTCCTTGATCTCCTGAGCTCACTGGTCTTGGGCTGTCGTTTATGTTGGCTCTCTGTATGTCTTTGGGTTTTGATTTTTTTGGGGTGTTTCTTTGGTGAATTTCTCCTTCCAGCTGGTTAACTGAGGGTCCCTCTGTCACCCTCATTTAATATTCTATTGTGCAGGTGTGGGCAGGTTGTGCTCAAGCTGGTTGTTCTATATATGCAAGGTTTTGAGGATTCTTTCTCGTTCTTGTTCAGTTGTTTTTTCTGAGTAATTTCTCCACTGATTGATTATGTTTCTAGATTGGTCCTGGGTTGAGTTAGTGCGGCTTCCACTCCCTCCTTCACCTTCTTTGTTGTTATCCGTTGTTGGTTCCTTTGTTGGTGAGTGTCCTCTTCCAGCAGGTGTACTGGTGTCCACAGCTCCCACCTACTTGTTTTTTTGTGATCAGTTGGATGAGAAGGCAAAATGGTTTAAGACAGTGGGAATGTATTCTATGTTATTAAAAGTACCAACCCATAGAGAAGAGATAGGAGATCCTTTGGATATGTATAGTGTTAGCTGTAATATTTCTCCCAGATAGCCACTTTTTAGAAAGGGTGGAAAGGAGATAAAACTCTTGTTGGAGGGGAAGGATTGTGAGTTGGATCTAGAAAGCAGTGCACTTGTGGGAGGTCAGATTATGAGGTAAAGTAAGAGAAAAGGATAGAAAATGGTTGTAGTGTGTGAGCGAACAGAGTTAACCACAACAGTAATACAGTTCAGGAAGCAGTGAAGTGAGCCAAGATCTTGGAAGGGTGCTGTATAGTATTTACAATTGTATGGAATGGCAATTATTTACAATAGTTATGGAGCAACAATCATATGACAGAATCTATGTGATCTGGATAACAAGAATAGGAATTATAGGATCTGGAACAGTATGGTAATGGAACCCAAGAGTAGTGAAAAGAAGGGAAAATTAAAAATACAGTATGAAAGAGAGAACAAGGGAAACCAGTCTTATAGTGCAGTTTAACAAGTCAAGCAGAGAAGGCTAAAAAAAGAGAAATACAAAAATACTAATAAAATAATAGATGTAAGAATAATGAAATAATAATAATAATACAAATATACAATAACTTGCAATTTCTCTGAAGTAGTTACTTGAAATTTGTCTCACTGTTTCAGCTGTTGGGATGCCCCCACTTTGAGTCCAGCTCTGGTCTTTTCACAAGTCCAGGTCTTATTGTCTCACCTGTGGGAATATTTTAAAAAAATAAAAATAAAGAAGGAAGGAAGGAAGATGGAATAAAAGAGGAAAGAAAGAAAGAAAAAAAGAAAGAGTAATAAAAGACAGACATAAAGAAAGAAAGAGGAATTTTAAAAAAAGAAAAAGGATGCCTCCTGCTGGCTTCAAACTGAGCAAGCCAGTTCTAGTGTCTCTGGTGCTGCTTATGCAAGTGCGCACCTCCTCTGATGCTTCCTGTGAAGCGCAGGGTTTGGGTGCAAGATGCTTCTGGACTGCTGAGTCAAGCATGCTCCCTCCCAGCCCTCTGATGTGTGAGCCTGGCTACTGTGATGGGTTGGGTGACCTCCGATCTCCCAGGTTCGGGTACGCTGTGTGCACTGTGCCTCTGTTACTGGGACAGGAGGGGAGGGGAGCACCCCACGACTGGGTGGATGTAGGAGCTCAGTAGGCCCTGGCACTGCTGCAGGAGAATTTCCCAGCTGCTGAGTGCCTCTTAGTTCTTCCTTTCTTTTTGAAAAACTCCTTTTTGCTCAAGCCTGCCACTCCAAACAAGCACCTGGCCTCCCACACAGCCTGGCTCTGCAATCAAGTGGGGGACTGACCTAGTCTGGACCCCTCACAGCCAGACTCTCCCCAACGGGCCTCCACAGTTTCAGTGGGTGCACACAGTCCCTGCGTTTTCGCCAGTTGGTCCTTATTCACCCTCTGTGACTTCAAGCACCCAGGTCTTTCCCGGTGCTGTTTACACCTTGTTCGGTAGGGGGAGGGAGCCCCTGACCCGGCACTCTCCCTACAATCCTTCTGCTGACCCTGGCAGGCACCAGGCCTGGAGCTGCCGCCCCCTTGGTCCCGTGCTGGACCCAGGGAACTTATTGTCCTGAAGCACGCTCCTTACTGTGTTTTTTTCAGTGTGCTTTACAAATCCTGGTCTCCAATCTTCTTATATGCTGGGATACCATTGGCTGTTCCCTCTGTTCCTCAGAAGATCAGCTAGGTGTCTCACCTATGCGCAGGTAGAAGTGGATTCTGCTCCCACCTATCTTGCTGCCATCTTCTCCCCCCGATCATTTCTGATCTTTTGTTAAACTAATCAGTTCTATAATCAGCAGCTGGGTTTAAGCTCCACAGGGTGGGGCAAAGTAATTCCTTTGGCCTGGCTATTGCTTCCCCTTAAGCTGATGCCACCTGGGGAGGTGTACTTTGCCTGATAAAGATGGCTTCTGCAGTATGGCGAATGACTCAGTACAGGGATCCTGGCATCTGTTCCTTCAGTTCTCTCCCTACAGCCACCAGCCCCAGACTCTCCTCAAGTGCCTCTAGTCCATTCATCCTCCCTGTGCTGGAGCCCAGGTTAAGGGGATGAAACAAAATTTTTTGCATTGGCCCTTTATGTAGCTCTCTGCATCTCTTGCCATATCTCCATGGTGGACAGAAACCCTGCTGCTTTTCATAGTTTGATGTTATCTGGGTTCCTTTCTGGCTCTGGTGCTGTAGGCTGGGGAGCCTAGCTTGGGGTTTAGACCCCATACGTCTCAGGGGAATCCCCCAGCCACTGAAATATCCCTCCCGAATTTCAGCTGCCATCTGCTGGAGCCCAGCCAGCCCTTTTATGTCTCCTCCACACTCCCTGCCAGTATTGTTTTGGTGAAGTTGTTTGCTCTGTCTGTCCTTGGTTATAAGGCTTCTCCCTAGTTAGTGTTCAGTTGGTTATTCAGGATGAATTCTCTACAATTTAGTTGTAATTCCAGATTCGTTTGGAGGAGGTTAGTGTAGCCTCCACTTACTCTTTTGCTATCTTAGATCTCCCTCTATTTTGTTTTAAACCACAGATAAACAACAGCAAATGAATTTCAATGAAAAAAATAAAACAGTATAAATCTTTTCAGGAAACAAGGCAATTATATATAAAACAGATTAGCAAGACTATATCTTTAGGGGAATATTGTTACCAAGACAGAAAAACATATATAATAAATATTATTATATATAATACATATGTAATATAAATAATACTAATATATATTTATATATTAGGTCTGTCTGGAAAAAGTCCAACCGTTGTTAATATAAC
>VMDR010028935.1:0-12945 GCA_007922815.1 Macrotus californicus | reverse complement strand
AAGGGGTGAAGTTAACTTTCTGAAAATGGGCATGAGATTTGGCATAGCTGCATCACGTGTTTGTATATTCTTACTCTTCCTCTCAATTTATACCTGCTGGAGCTCTATTTGACCAGTGAAATTAGAATTTCCCAATCGTGTGTAACTTGTATTGACTAATGTGCCAATTTTTTTCATTATTATAAAAAATAAACTTTTTGTTACATTAAGATGAAAGTTCTAAGACAATGGTTTATGAATGCTGTGAATTAAATAAGTAAATGAGGGTTGAGTAAAGGAAAGAAAAAAGAAGAAATGAAAACACAGGCATTACATATTACTACCTGACAGTGAAGACCAAGATAAGGTTTATAAATCAGACAGACCTGACTTTAAATCCTTTCTGTACCTCTTAATGACTATGCTTTTCAGCAAGCGACTTGAGGAATACAAGCTTGTGTCATGAACATCATAATGACAGTTCTTATTATATGATTCTTATTATTGCATTTATCTACGTTATAGAAAGAGAATTTATAAAACATAAAATATTGGTTGTTTTTTTTCCATGAGATGTCTCCAGTAGCGCTTAGTCTTTCAAAACTTTAACTTCCTTCTGAAGTCTTTACCTTCATTCGAAACAATTTTGTTAGACTGTATTTCTACAACTGTCATATAAGTGTGCATTTAAAAAAACTTACAAAAATTACTGAATTATTGTGTAGTCATTTTAATATTGAAGGCAGAAGAAAATACACAACATTTCAGCATATTATGCTTTATTATTTCAAGAAAAGAGAAAAACACAACGGAAAAGAGAAAAAAAATTGGTGCATTGTACGGAGAAGGTGTTGTGACTGATGGAATGTGTCAAAAGTGGTTTGCAAAGTTTCATACTGGAGATTTCTTGCTGGGTGATACTCCAGGTTCAAGTGATTAATTGAAGTTGTAGCAATCAAATCAAGACATTAATTGAGGACAATCAACATTATACCACTCAGGAGGGAGCCGACATAGTCAAACCAAATCAATAAAGTTATAGGTGAAAAGGAAAACTGTGTCTTTTATTTTACAGAAAAAACTAAATGAATTTTTTTGCCAACCTAATAAATATCTGTCAAACAATGTAACATCTACCTTCTTATGCAGGTTATAATTTATGGTTTCAGTAACCCAATCACTGAACAAACACCATTTCTCCAGGGCCTGGTTTGACTTCAATAATACTAATCACTCAAGATACAGGGAAAAATAAAATGCATCTAAGCATTTGCGAGCTCACTGCCAAGACTGAAAGGCATGCATGCAGTGAAGGGAGCGCATGTGACACTGTTTTGTCCAGGACAGAGATACTCACTACAGCATGGGGAAGCCAAGAAGATTTTAAAATTACACTTACTGATTAAAATTATGATTAAAAGATAAATTGGAACTCTCCATATGCTGAGGGGAAGAGCATGAGATTAACAGGAGAAAATATAAAGTGGTGAGAAACAGTCTGATATTTTGAGCACGTCAGTGATATTTTATAGTAAATGAAGTATAAGAGAGAAGTAAGGGAACAATTGTTACATTGAACACCGAACAGCTTTTGGGAAAGAACATTCCAAGAATGAGCACATAGCCCAAAAACACAAATATGTAGTTAAAGGAAAGAAGCACAAATAGAATTCTGTAATGTGACAAAAAGCACAATTTATCATTTGAACACAGATACTGTTTTCTGGAGCTGAAAATACATGATATAATGGAGTCATGCTGGCAGTTGGCAAACTATTAAAAGTGAATTTG
This sequence comes from Macrotus californicus, assembly GCA_007922815.1. NCBI lineage: Eukaryota > Metazoa > Chordata > Mammalia > Chiroptera > Phyllostomidae > Macrotus > Macrotus californicus. The sequence continues at coordinate 11,175 of VMDR010028935.1, read as the reverse complement.
CAAATGCGTTACATTTATAAAACATATTTTCATGTTAGAAATTCTGCAGAGATTATGACCATATATTTATGGATCTAAGAGCAGATATGGAAGAAAGAGTACATGTTAAGAATTAATTCCTTTCTAGTTGTGTTTCTAACTGCTCTCTGGGGCTGGACTAAGCCCTTTAGCATTGAGACACCTATCCTGACTTGATGGCCTGACTATTGCTATTTAAATAAAATAAAAGTAATCATTTAATTCTGGTTATAAGAGTAGGAACATCGAGCTCAGAAAATCATTACTAAGACAAAATTCAATGTCACTATGAAGCAGAAGGGTGACAGTTAAGCTGAATGCACCAAAGGTGGTTCTCTGTGATTTCTGTCTCGTGCAAACAGTGTATGATTTGCAAACATTTCCTAGGATGATGAGTAATAATAATTGCATAGGACTCTTCTCCTGTTTAGGCAAAAAGCAACAAACATTATCTCAGGAACTCAACAGGATTCAATTCCATTGACTAAATAAAAATCACTGAAAAACGCATTTTTAAAAGTGCGGGCTCTAAAAGAAAGAATCTGACTCATTTTACTCCAGTTAATGAACTATTGCCAAGAATTAAGCCAAGCCAAGTCCACAAGGGAAGTAACATGCAGGCAGCTGAATATTAAACATAAGGAGTGTGAAGTTTAAAAGGAGATGTGTTACTGGTGACCACATTGAAAAAGAAATTTATGTCTATAGTTTTAGAGAAAAATCCCAAACTTATCTCTGTAAGTTCATAATTTACTAACTAAACTTACATTTTGAAAGATTCATCTTTATAAAATAGTTCAGCTTATAAATTTGTGCTATTTTAAGCATAGTCAAAGATACAACTAGAGAATGGCTTAAAGTAGCTAGTATGAGTCTCTTCATAATCATTCCTAAGAGTAAAGATATCAGCATTTAACATCAATTTAACTTTCCTTTGGCTCCAGAAACTAAAACCTTTCTAAGTCTTAGAATGATTTTTTAAATGTTTGGTAGTATTAAACTCTTCTTTCTGTGTGCATTGTTAAAAATACTACTCAACCTAACGGGATTGTGGTGAAAGTTAAATACAACCATGCATGGAAGGCTCTAGTGTTCTATCTGGCCTGTGGTTCAGTAAATGTTAGTTGTTTTGTTACCATTCTTTTAAAATACACTAGCTTTATATTGTGTGGGAGCTAAAAAATATTAACGCTTTCCCTCCCATCTTCTAAATTCTTCTGGCTGGGCTAATCACCAAATTAACAGAGACAGATTAACAGGAGAAAAATCAAAGTTTAATACCTGTGTACGTATGAAAATTTCCAAAGACAGTGAGGCAACATTGGGCATATAAGACATTTTGGACAAAGGAGAAAGAGGGGATAACAAGGTATTTGATTTCAGAAGTAAGAGTGGGAGATTTATAGGTAGTTGAGGAAGAGCTGAATACACATGACAGGAAAATCCTTCTAGGTGACTCAGAAGCAATGAGACACAGGGAGTTTCTAGCTAACAGGCACCTGCCTGAAGCACTCTATTTACCATACTTAACTCAAATTAGGCAAAGGCAGCATTCTAAAATATCTATCCTGAAAAACCTTTATCTGAATGTCTTGGGCAGGAAAACAGAGAGTGTCAAAATTTCTTAGTTCTTTATTTCTTTTAATTCTCACTGAGGGTATTTTCATTGTTTTTAGGGAGAGAGGAAGGGGGATGAGAGAGAGAAAGAGAGAGAGAGAGAGATGTGAAAGAGAAACATCAATTAGTTGCTTCCTGTACACCCCACAACCAGAAATCAAACCCACAACCTAGGTATGTGCCATGACTGAGGATTGAACCCACAGACTTTTGGTGTACGGGACGTTGCTCCAACCAACTGAGCCACCCAGCCAGGGCATCCTCTGTTAAGATCTTAAATTTTATATCCCTACAAGCAGCTTCAGGGTGGCAGCGTTATCAGTGAAAGTGGACTTCTTGCAGTCTCACAAGAAAAAGAATTTCCTGAGACCCACAAGAGAAGATAGGGTTCTGTGGTAAACTTTGTTGATGATGTAAAAATAAGGGGCGTTCTCTCATGAATTTCCAATGACCCACTTCTGTCTGTTTCACCATGGGAAAGTTCCAATCTTGTCATCAGTAGGGCCAGAATAAAGGCCACTGTCTAGAGTTTCTGCTCCATAATAAAGTACAGGTCAGTCCAGCATCTGAGCTAGCTGAGCATGTGTTTCCAGCTAAGTCCACTGCTGTGCTTCACTGTTCAGGCTTTCTCCTGGAGCCTGTGTTTGGAGACCACTTGGACATTGGCCACATGACTGCTAAGGTCACATGGCTATGAGGAGAAGATGTGCAAATGCATGAGGCAAGTGCAGGTCGAGAGAGAGAGAGAGAGAGAGAGAGAAAGAGAGAGAGAGAGAAAGAGATTGATTTTTTGTTTCCCTGGGATTATATTAGTTTGTGCTTGGAAAAGACCAGAAGCTTTTTCAAATTGGCCAATGAATTTCCCAAGTTTTTGTGGGCTTTTGATTGGTCTACATCTTATTTAGACTGGCAGGCATCTTTGATCAAGCACCTCTCCCTGTGTCCCCCACAAAATATGGTACCAGAGTGGGAAAATGGAGAAGTGCTCCATTTGGTGGAGAAGTGCTATAATCCCCTGGGGCATAAAGCTGTAGCTTCTCGGTGAAATGAACAGGCTCACACTCCCCAGTTTATTAAGCCCAATGTCCAACTCCCTTTTGCTCCCATTTCCCATCAATAATTAGCTAAATACTGACAGTAACAATAAGATTTTGGTCCCTTCAATTGTGTGTTACAAGGCATGTTTTTAAAAAATCATGATTTTTTAATCATGATTTTTGGTGTATTTTTTTGTCCAGGACATTAAATAAAAGCAAAAAGCAAAAGAAGCACCTGAAAACCTTAGAGCCTAAATTCAGGAAAACATTGTCAAACCTAGACTAGTTTGTAGTATTCATTGTAAGCCATGCATATAACATTCAAGAGAGTTATAGACCAAGCCTTGGTTTAATTGGTCGAACTAAATAAACTCAGAATAAATTTAATAAATAAATTTTGAATACTTGAGATGTTTTGAATACCATGCTAAGATCTCACCTATATTATTTTAATAAGTATTTTCTAGGAAAAATCTAAAACAAATTAAACAAAACTTGCTTTCTCTTTTCAGATAAAGACTGTAGAGCTTGCTGATAAACTTTATTATTACAGGATGAGCTCTATAGAGGGCAGAAATCTCAGCTGGTGAATTGTTAAGGGTGAGGATAAACCTCAAATAAAGAAAGCTTTCCTCTAGCTGAAGGGGAAAGCACTGGGGACCAGAACACCACCTCTCTGGTAAAAGGGGAAAATACATTTTCAGTGCATTGAGAGTGGCTACTTGCAATGGCAGCATTCTGAACCCAGAGTTCTAAGCCACAATAGTGGTTGCCTTTGAAGCAGCAAACGAAAATAAAATTGGCCTAGATTTTGATTTTTCCTGTTGAGGAAAGTTGATAAACACTTGATCTAAAAGAGGAGAAAAGGAAAAACAAAAACAGAAACAAAACAATATGGGTATCACTTCCCTTTAGTGGTGAGCGAGATCCCATAAAGCCATAAAGCTCACCCCAAGGAGATCACTATCAGAGGACTTATGACATTCTTTTGCAAAACATTTTATAGTTTTCAAAGTTCTCAGTGTTATATCTCATTGAATTCTCAAAAACCCTATGTGGTTTTATCATTCCTAATTTAAAGATGAGGAAGCAGATTAAGACAGAACCAGAGGCAATTCTAAGAGTAAAACATTGAGAACAAGGAAGCCTCAGATTAAGATACAATTTTTACCACTAATTAGTTTTTTAGTTGCTTGAGTTTATGCAAATGAAGTGGAAGAGTATCAGTACTATCTTACAGCCCATCGTAATGATAAAATTATCTCAGTTTGTCTCAATTCTATTTCTAGTAAGCAGCTAAATTGAGTCTTTAGCATTGGTAACATGTCATTCTGCCCAGTCCCTTTTGCCTGGTGCTGCTGCTCCTCTTGAATGGCTTAAGATATGCATTACTTTAGTCAGGAATTAATGCAATATCTAAGATGGACCGTTCTTAAGGATACAAACTCTCCAATAGAAGCCACTTGAATTCAGTAGAGAGGAGAACAGAATGAGTGGAAAACAGACTGTATATTCAAGAATTCTCGAAAAGCATTTATAAATATTTTTCTATGGCCAGAGAGAAACTTGTGGTAGAATTTGATTCTAGTTAACTTTTCCCAAGTCATGTAGGACTTAGGCAAAATGGTCTGCCGAATTTTAACTAGCCTGGGACAGATCAACAGGTGGCAGAGTGACCTAAACTTTGTTAGATGAGATGTTCCAAGTTAGCTGCAGAGAAGAGCAGCTGCTTCTAGAGAGATGTTTTGATTGCTGGGTGGATATGGATCGGCTATTCTTTTTACTCAGACAAATCTCAGGGTTGACAAGTTACAGAATGAGTAAAACAAACCACATCTGATTATCTGGAAAGTTGTGATTAGCATTTCTTTACATCTATTCTTTACATCTAAAACTTCAATATAAATCAATTTCTGTATTTCACGTGAATTCAGATCTAAGAACGAAAACCTAAAATGCCAAAATAGAGCATTTATTTTTCCGTGTGGGTGAATATAGTGTGTGTGGCTGTTAAAATGATACAAAGGTTTTATGAATCACGTCAGTTGGTCTGGATACAGGCTCACTCGAAATGTGAGTCTCAGCATTTCTGCATTTATTGTACAGCTGAGCAATATATTAGGAAACATCCAAATAGAATTTTAAGAATAATTCCCACTTGATATGCTTTTAATCTCAGATTTTAACCTAATAAAATATTAGGTTGGATATTCTTTTCATACAGTCTTCCCCTTACCCCAACCATGTTGGCGACATTAAGTAGGAGATATAATGTTAATGGTAGAAGGCTGTTTTAATGCATGGAAACATCTCAATGAATTCCATTTCCATCTGCAGTTTTTCTCCTACTTATCGCTCAGCCATTCTATAGCTCTCCCGGGAAAACGCAGCTCTCAGACCCTGAGCAAGTAATTGCTAAGTTTATGAAGTCAGTCACAAGAGGTATATTCATATTTGATTGATTGCTTTGGAGAGTTCAGCTCTTGGAATATACCATATTTTGTTGAACTATTATGTAGGGAAACTGACTTTTCTTAAATTCTCCTTACAACATCAGCAGAAACCTGCTCTCTCTATAAAGCCTGAGGTTCTTTCCTTCACCAGCCAGGCAGAAGGAAGGGGCATTAATCTAAGACAATTAAGAAAAAGTTTAAAGAAAGTACATCAATTAAAATTTGCCTTGGAATTGTCATGTATGTGGCTTTTCATTACAGCTCCATTTAGATCCTCTGAGGAGTAGTCATCAGCCCAGGACTGGATGCATGATGCTTGTACAGGCAACATTTGAGAAATGTAAAGGGGATGGAGTGGAAGTAGACAGAGAGAACCTTCAGACACTGACCCAGGACTGGCATCTGTGGAAGGAAGAAAGATTGAGGGAGAAGACCCTCAGAATAGAGCACACAGCCTTGCTAATGTGAGGTCTCTGAGCCAAGGTCCAAAGAGACCTCCAAGAGTAAGAAGTGGCCTAGCTCTAGTACCCCAATGCTTGGTGATTGGCTGGAAGAAGCTTTCGGAAGCTCAGCCTCGAATAAATACCATGTTGTATGTGAAGGTGCACAGCTGGGAATTGTCAATTAACTATACTCCTTGAAGCAGAATCTCTTAAAGAGAGTTTTGAGGTGCCCAACCTTTCCACCTCCATGCAGTGCTTTAATAAGAACATTTATCTTTCAATTTCATTAACAATTTAATGTATTAGAGGGGGAAGTATTTAACTTTAAAATCATTATACCATTAATACTAAATGATAAAGCAGGAGACCTAGATTCTAGCCTTGCTTTTAGTATTTAGTTGCATGACCACTATACCCTTGCATGCCAGAAATTTCTTCTGTATAATATTATATGAAAATATTTTGTCTCCATTTTAAGATAAATATAAAATACCACAAATAAGACTATTCTTTTTGGCTACAAGCTAGTTCCCTATTGGTCTTTTTCTTTGTTTAACCATATATGTTTAAATATATATTTAGACTTTACACAAGAACATGTTAGTCTTGAAGAGTATGTGGTATGTTTAGAAATTTGGGTATAGATTCCTCTTGGGAAGTTGCTTCATTAGAAGTGTGTTCTTCCCTAGAACATTCAATTTGGAAATAGAAATCTTACAATCTTACCTTTTGACTGAAAAACAGAATGAACCGTATGAATTAGCTAGCCTTTTGTAAATTTTCAGAATTTTTATTAAAATGTATTAAACTTTTTGTGCAAACACCATTTTTTATATTCTGGAAGGACAAGTGCAAGTAGTTAAATAATGCTTTCATATTTATTGAACACATACTATATGCTAGGCACTGTTCTGAACATTTCACCAAGCGTTTTACTCTTAACTGTCCTGTTCTGGTTCGTGATTGCCACAAAAGTTCAGTGCAGAAATCAACTGTAGAATCTCAGCAGCATTCAAGAATAAGTAGATGTTTAGGCTACAAATCTCCAGAACAGTTTTAAATTTGTGACTGCTGAATCCCTTGGTAAATGAACCATTGTTTGGGTTTCCATTTGGCTTCTTCACAGAGCAGTGGTGGTTTTGAGGCTGCCTCTGATTCAGGTACCTTTCATCTTACTTCTGGGATTAGTGGACTGGCCTGGGCAAGATCTTCTCTTGATTGCAAGTAGATAAATGAGATGACTGAAGGCATTGTCAAGTCTAGAGTCAGAACTAGCCCACTGTCAACCTCATTTCATTGGTCAGCATAAGCCCGAAGTAGCCATGACACAGGGAAGTCAGCCATGTCCACAGTGGGAGTGCTCTGCAAAGTTTCATGGTGGAGTGTGTGACTGTAGGGAGGAATGAATTATTGAGACCAATAATGCAATATAATAAATATGCTAAGAGACAAATAATTTTCTTGTTACCATTTTACAGATGAGAAAACTGAGGCATAAAAATGTTAAAAGACTTCCTCAAATTTCAGGAAGCTTATATCTGGTTAAAGATATGGCAGAGGTATAACTTCACATAGTCGGAGCTTGCAAGTACTATATAATTTAAGGAAATATGGTATTTTCAATTTGCTATTAAAATTTTGCTATTGCAGCAGAGAAAAATAGCCACTCTTGTGGGATGTAGAGCTTGAAGCATACCTATTGTGAAACATGGTTAGAATTTGAATAATCAGGGAAAGTAAAAGATGGACTATGAGATGAGAGATAATGGTGCATAGACATGCCTTATGCCCATATGCTTGTGAGATAATGAGTATACCAGAGCCAATAATGTTTTTAAAAAGAGACAGAATAGCTATGGCTGCTGTGGCTCAGTGGATTGAGTGCCAGACTGTGAACCAAAGAGTCGCTGGTTTAATTCCCAGTCAGGGCACATGCCTAGGTTGTGGGACAGGTCCCCAGTGGGGGCGGCGCATGAAAGGCAACCACACACTGATGTTTCTCTCCCTGTTTTTCTCCCTCCCTTCCCGTCTCTCTAAAAATAAATAAATAAACTCTTTAAAAAAGAGAGAGACAGAATATTTGATTGTAGTAACCAGAGTCAGTGATTAATCTGGCTTCTTGGAAAACACTGACTTTTGTGGCTCTAATTTGGAGAACCAGCTTGATGGCTATTATTTTGTGTAACCATAATGCTAGGAAGCCAAAATTTAGTTTTTGTTTTTGTTTTTTTTAATGAAAGAACTGTTGTGGGACACAGTGGGAATGAAGAGTAAGTAGACTTTATTCATTTATCCCAGACTGGGGAAAATCCCTGAGAATAGTGAAATTTAACCACAGAGCTTTGATCCTGAGCATGACAAAACTCTGCATACCAGCAGGAATATTCAGAGGAGGGTCTGGGTTGGTGAGGAAAGAGGTGCTGATTTTGGTTTTGGATGTGGTGAGTTTTGATAATAATGGGATACTATAAAAATAGAATTGCCCTGCAGAGAATTAGAAATTAAGATCTAAAGTTCATAAAGAGAGAAGGGTAGAAGATTCAGACATCATTTGCCATGAGGTGAGAATTAAAACTCTGATATAAATATGTAGAAAAGAGATCTGGAGGTAAGGAACTAAGGCTTGGGGAAAATCTGCATCTGGGAGAATAAGAAAGATAAAAGATAATAACCCTAAAAGGAGAGGAGGTAGGGTTCTTGGGAAACCAGGAGCAGGATGGTATAGGAAACAGAAACTAAGAGCAAATAAAACATTTAACATGTAATTGCCTCTGATACTGCAAATGCTTCTGAGAAAAGCAGTTTTGATTGACATTTTGTGGGTGTTGTTAACCTAAAATTGTACTGTTTCCATTAAATTCTAGATGTCTGTTTTGAAAGAACAAAAACTCAGTGGCCATGGAGGATATAAATATAAATAAAATAGAGTATTCAAAAGTCCAGAAATGAATGAAGTTGCCCAGTGGTTATGAGCATGAAGGCTGGGGTCCATGGTTTGTTCCAAGAGGAAGGAGTATTTGAGCCTTGCTCTGCTTTTACATCTTCTTGACATCACTTTCGTGGTGAATGTATGTCAAAAATATCCAGTTTTGTTCAATATAGTCTTGTGCAAAATAAAAGCTACCTTAAAGTATTATAATACATATCATTATGGTGATAACAGAGCATGGATTTTAAATTTAATTAGATTATATTTTGTATCATGTATTGGTTATCCTATCAAAAACTTCAAATATACTAGATAGTAGTATAACACAATGTAAATATTATAAAAATGTAATGTCAAGTTTACCTAAACTATACCTAAAATGACCAGAAAAATATTTATGTAAACACTTTTCAGTCTTTATTAGTTTGCCTTTCAATCTTTCTTTACGTAATTAAATTGGTTAATACTGTCAAGTCCTGTCGTAGGTGCTGGAAACAAAACTGTGCATGAACTATCTTGTCCCCATAATTACCACGTATGTGAAATGTGTCTCATATGCACACAAACACAGATACGACTAGATACACAAATGATGCTTGTAATTTGTCACTGAATTATCTGCTCACCATTTCACTGAATATATCCACAATGAATATTTTTGAAGTGGATCAGTTCTTGAAGTTGTACCTTTCAATTTTTATGTGCCCTTTTTTCATTTAATTCTTGATGTGTTTTAAATAGTGAGGCAGCAGCCGTTTCAACTACTCAATGCTTTAAATTCAGCCCATGCATTATTAGTGTGTAGACTTTGCGTTTTATAATTTTTGAGCTAATACAGTTGAGACGATGACGATGATTGTAAAACACAGTGCTAGAACCTTTCAGAAAATTCTATTTCTGATGCATTTTGACAACATTCTTTGGTCTACTTCATGAGGTGGCTGAGTAAATCCCAAGCACAATCTCAGTATATCTTGTATTTGGCACGACAATAAAAAATGTAACCAACACATCTCTAAGCTAATCATTTGTAGTGCTAGGAACTCTCCTATCCCACAGCAGAAAAAGCAGCGTTACAAGGTTGCTAGACACAGTCTAAGCAGGAAGAGCTGTAAGGGCCTCAGCCTCTGTGAGTCATTGGTGTCCTGATTTAGCCTACTTGTTCATGCGAGCTGTCAAGTAGGATCTGTGGAGGGCAAGGGAAGTGCTGCGACAAGGTGTCACTGAGAGGACTAATTGGAATTCCGTAAGCTAATGATGTGTGAGGATCAGAGAAGTGGACTAGCTAATGGAATGCTCAATCTTTAGGGACTGACCATAAAAACCAGAAAATACAATTGGCTATTGATCACAAATTCAATGTCTTTTTTTTTTTAATAAAATTAACTGTTGAGGATAAAATAATGGAGAAATAAGTGGTCACTGTTTTAATTAAACTTGATAAATTGTCCCCTTTAAACACCTCCCTAAAATATGAACAAAAACAAAGCAGGAAGTAGAAAATACCCATGTCCTCGACTGCCAGTCCCACTCCGTTAAATAAGTTCTTTGTGTGTCATTAAAAAAAACAAACAACAAACCTCTTTTGAAGACTGCTGAGAACTAGGTTAACATCGTCCTCTTAATTTCTAAGATACCGAGTTTCTAGAAAGGTCTGAGGCTCTCAAAGCCCACTGTCAGGATCTGAGAGCAGTGAGCTGTGCCTCGCCTCAGTGTCACTGGGTGCTCCTCCGCAGAGAGCTCCTGTCCCTCCTCGCACTGTGCGTGCTGCAAGTGCTCTCCAGTGACGGAAAAGTGGCCTGTGAATGCGCTGACATTTTTAGAAGGCTTGGATAAAAAAAAAAAAAAGATATGCTACGATTACATTCAAAGAGTGTTTTTGTGTGGGGGGGGAGCAGTTGGAGAGGTTTGTTTTTTTAGCCAGAAGGTCAGAATATTAATGGTTAAGAAGGAAATAAAGTAGACAATATTAGTAAGCTTTATGAAGAAATTATTACTTTCATATATTGTATTATTGGTATTCAGATTAAAATTGCAATTAATTTCTATTAAGATAAAATAATTCAAATCTGTAACCATATATGTACAGGCTATTGATCTAGTATTATTTCTAGTAATAAGATATAGAAAATAAATGAGATAAATGTCCAGTGATACACAATGTTTGAACTGTGGTGGACACTAAATGACTAAAATGAGCTTGTCTTATTGCTTCTCAACTTCATTTGCAAACACTCATTCTGGTGAATTTAGCTAGAAACTAGGAAGTATCGTTGACTGCTATTTTCCTACTTACATCACATCATATGTGCCTGGGTTTGAATCTAGACTCTCCTGTTGCAAAGTGTTCCATGACTATAAATGTATGTCCTCTCCATACCTCGGTTTCTTCTTTTGTGAAATAAAAGGAGTACCTAACTCATTACACTAACCAAAATAATATAACTGTAGCACTCAATCAATGTGTAACAGATAATAGCTCTTCAATAAGTATTTTTTCACTATTGTGGAGTTGGTATAATCCTTTCTTTAATTATTCTATTTTATACACAGAATACTCCTTAAATCCATCTTGAAACTCACTTTTAACTATTCCCAAACTTTGATTCTTTTCCCACTGAAGTCCAGCACTTGTCTGTAGCTACTATATGATCTAAGTTTGGCCATTTTATTACCCT
>VMDR010028934.1:0-12946 GCA_007922815.1 Macrotus californicus | reverse complement strand
GTAGTCTGAGCTCTTCTCAGGAAAATGCCATCACAGTTAAATCAGAATACTATACTGATATCAGTATATGGGGGGAGACCCCCCAAAAAACAGAATTTATTTATAAAAAATTGTGTTTTTATTCTTACATATTTAAACTTCAGTCACCTTCAAAGCACTCTCCATTTGATGTAATACATCTATTGAGACTTTTTTCCCACTGCTCAAAATAGTTTTTGAACTCATTGATTTTGATACCTTTTAGTGCTTTTGCCTTTTTTTGTTTCATCTCTTCCACATCAGCAAAACGTTTCCCTTTGAGGATTTTTTTTCATCCAGGGAAACAAAAAAAGTTGCCTGGGGCAAGACTGGGTGAATAGGGAAGGTGGGTGATGGGGCTCATGACATTTTTTGGTCAAAAACTGCAGAACACTCAGTGCAGTGTGAGCAGGTGAGCTCATAAATCACTTATCATCTCCAAATCAAGTTAGGTTCCCTAGTTACAGGTTTCAGAGGTCCCTGTACTTTACCTCAAAAGACTCATGTACCCTGTTACTGGAAACAAGGTACCGAATGCAAGGTCTTGGGGTACACAAAAGGCAATCAAGAAATATCTGTTGAATAAACAAACTTGAATTTATGATTCCCCTAACTTTACTACTACTACTAACAATAACAAGCCTTAAGATGTAAGTTATTTGCATGAAGTGATATAGCCTGGAAATGGCTCAGACCAGTTGAGAATCCAAGTGTTTTGTGACTAATTCCCATGCTCTACTCCCACATATTATAACAAAGTGTGCCAGAAGGCAGAATACTTTCAAATTAATATTATCTTTGTATTGACTTCCACTGTAAAAATTGAGATACTTTTTAAAAGGAAAAATTATGAATGTCTATATATAAGTAAATCACATCTAAGAATGCAATATGCCTTCCAAAAATCACACTGTACTAAAACAAAAATGGTTAAAGTGAATTTGCAAACATAAACCACAAAATGTAATCATGTGTCTCTGTCTACCTGAAGTAGCAATTCCCAAAGTTTTAGTACTGTTGCTAAGTCTTTTGCAACTTAATACTGCTATTTCATTCCTAGCGCTCTGTAATTGATTTTTTTTTATTTGCCACTAACTTGAACTTATTGGCCTCTTTTTCATCCATTTTCAATGGCTAAAAATGTAACAGGAACTTGAGATAGATGAGCACATTGTGGCAAAGACTGACCAGCACAATCTCTTCTCAGCACTGGAGGCCCAGCCCACTCCGGATCCGCAAGCCAGGAAGTTGTCTTGGTTCCCAATAACGCTAAGGATGACCAGCCCATTAACAGATGGTGCCAAAGCTGTCACTTCTACTTACTGGCTTGTTTAACCAATGGCAGTTGTTCTTCCTAGGAGCAATTTCATGTCAAAACACTGTTCAAACTGGTAATGGGATATTCTTACCAAAAACAAATACAAGAGTCACTGACAGTTTAGCTAAAAACAGTAAGTAGGTACCAACACCAAGATTTAATGTTTGGTATGTGATGTTTCTTTGGCCTTTGTGACAACTCCATTCTTTAAATATATAATCAGCAAAGGAATTTCTGTTAACTCAGGATACCTGTACTTGAAATTAAAACTACAGTTTCCCTTTAAAAGTTAATTTCTACTTTTATTAGTATAATGTTTTCTTTTGACATATTTCAATTGCCTATGTAGAATACCGCATAGGATTAATATCCATTTTAAGTACTAAATTAGACTATGCCTGCAAACTTTATTATAGAAGAACAGCAAACTTAGAAATATTTTTCTTAATTTTAGGGTCTGAAGGAGTGAGAAATAAAAGCAAATAGACCACTGTTCATTTGATGCTGGCTAATTTTAATTCTTATTAAGGTGACTTCGGGGAGAAAAAAATGAACCACCCTGATTTCCCTCTAACAGAACTTCCCGGAGATTCAAAATATGAGGGAGTTGACCAAGGTGATCTTTAAAGTCCTGCCGAAATTTTCTGAGCTACAAAATATTAAATACCTACCCCAAAGACTTAATTTTCTTTATAAATGGATTATTGGATTGAAATCACTTTGTTCCGGCAAGTGAAATATTCAAGATCGTGTCCCCACTTTTCCTTTCCATTTGTGTCACATTATTTCCAGTGACTGGGTATTGCCAATTCAAAAATCTTTCCCAGCCCCATACAGGTCTCATTTAACTCGTGCTAAAGTCTCCTGACACAAAGCATCTGTGGATCAAAATGGGAGGGGAGGCAGGGAGAGTTCAATCTTCAATTTACAGACATGCCCACCAGTGGATTCACAGACGCCTCACATTTTCCGAAATTAAAACACCTGCGAGTAACCATTCTCACGCAGTGGCTATGCCGCACCGTCACACGGCTGACAGCTAGCTCCAAACTACCCCTCCAACTTTGCGAAGACGCACAGATTTCCAGGCTCTCCGAATCCCTCACTCACCGCATCCTCCTCCTGCCTAGTCGAAACAAAGTTCCGCAGCATGAAGGCACTAATTTAAAAGCACGAAGTTTGTCTCAGTCTTGCCCACTTGGACTCTGGAAGACGCAAGTGAAACTTGCAGGGAGACACGTCTCCCGCGGGGCCGAAACTCGCACTGGGGGGAGGGGGCAGCGGTCTCCCCTCCCCGGGGATCCGCTCCACCCGGCCCCTTCCACGAGCCCCCTCCACTGGCCAGCAGGTCGTCCCGCGCAGTCCCCCGGCAGACCCGCCCCGCACGCCCCCAGCGCCCCAGCGCTCCCCACCCGGCGCCCGCCAACCTGCCAATCACACCCTCAGAACCCCACAATCAAGGTTCCAGAGGGACGACAAGGACGGCCCCACACACGGTTCCGGAGCCTGCCCCCCGCGAGCGCTGAGCGAGCACCCGCAGCTCCGTCCACCTCCCCCGGGTCCGGGAATGGCGGCGTCCAGCTCCCCCGGACCAAGTCGGAGTCCCTGCCCCGGAGGAAACCGGGGAGACGCCGCGAGCGGTCGGCTAAGGAGGAAATTAAGTTACCTCCGGACGGTCCCAGCGGAGGCGATGAAGGGGGCAGAGCGGGGAGTCCCGGTGGCCGAGCAGGTCCCGGCGCGGCGGCGGCTACCGCAGTGCCCTCCGCCCCATTGTTTCCCTTCCAAGAGGATCCCGGCGTAGCCGAGCCCGGGAACCAGGAAGTTCCCCGGCGCGACACCTCCTGCCGCCGCTATGGAAACGGCCCCCGCCTCCAGGGCGGCAAGCCGGGGACCCCGCCTCCGCACTGCCAGCCCCGCCCGCCTCACGGGCCGCCGCCAACCGTCACCACAGTGGCGGTGTCCGCCGCCATCTTGGCGCGGCCCAGGCGCCCCTTCCCCGCGGCACGCCGCTCCGCGTTCCCGCCGCCCACGGGGGCGCGCGTCCAGGTTGACCGCATCCTCCTCAAGAAGCCGGGACTCGGAGGCTCTGACCCCTGGACGCTGAGGGGGAGAGGGAAGGGGCCTGGGGCGCAGCGGAGACTTTGGAAGCGCTGCAGGAACACGACAGACAAGCTGATGTCCAATGGACAGGTCAAGGGACGGCCGGGACCAGGTGTGAGGTCAACAGAGCAGTAACCCAGAGCCTGGTCGCTGTAGCCAGACTGCCTCGGACTTCATTTCCGCCTCAACGACTTAGCACCTGTCACACCTTCCACAGTCTGATTTTCTCTGTGCCTCAGTTTCTTCACCTTAAGGTAGCACAATGGTACCTGCCTCTTAGGGCGATTACTTGAAACAAGCAAATGCTTGGTCGTTAGTAAGCGTACGAGATAATCATTCGTTTAATAAAACGACATTGCTTTTGACAAAATTCATAGTTCTGTCATTTTTCAGGAACTTAATCTAAGTGTTCAAATCAGCACTACTTTAAATAGGCTACTGTGTAAGATCCCATTGCTACTTAAAAGTTCTCAAATGTTCATCTATTGTCCGATCTTTCTCTAGGTCAGCGTTTTAATTTCATAGAGTCTTAATTTCATGGCGAGGAAACTGTCAAGAGTTTTAATCTCCAGAGTCTTCCATTAAGAGGTGCCATAAAAAGAAGAATGATGTAAACTTTCCGACACTGTATTGAGCCCGACAGTTAAATGATTTATTCAATAGAAGTTAGAAAAGTTGGGGTGTGCAAATAACTAAAAGGCTTCCTGTCCTTGATTCCAGGAACTAGAATTACTAAAGCTGGCAACTCTGCGTGGTTGTCATTATCTGGCTTTTCCAGCTGGTGAAAACTGACACTAAGAAACTGGGTCCCGTGTGCAACATAGGAGAGGAGGGATGGAAGGAGGGTCCCATATTAAAGATGCAAGCTTTAAGAACTGTCTGTAAGATTAGGTCTAGTCTCGAAGCCTCCTTCTGGCTCACGAGTATGATCTATTTGTACACTTTTAAGAAAATATCAATTTATACTTCCCCTTGGGTCTTTGTTTCACTCATTTAAACCAGATTTGTGAAGACTAGTGTTTATTTTTATGATGCTGATCCAAAAAATGGCATAAAATTGTTTGATATATGAATTAGGGTAAAAATAAATCAGGAGTTGGGAGGACACAGGAAACTTTTTTCAACATCCAAACACATCTCCGAAAGGTATGGAATGCTCTGATTAGCTATCACCCAGCCTGGGATACCCTGAACTTCTGAAAGGCAGACACCCCCAACTCACTCAGTTTTGTAGTCCCACTGGATCCACAGATTTCTTTGCACATAGTAGGCCTTCAATAAATGATTATTGAATTAAAATGCCACATTTTGCCCTGATTGGTGTGGCTCAGTTGTTGCGTCATCCTGCAAAATGAAAGGTCACCGGTTCAATTCCCAGTCAGGGCACACGCCTGGTGGCTTCCATCCCAGTCGGGTGCGCATGAGTGGCAACCGGATTGTCCATATGAGAGGCAACTGATCGATGTTTCTCACACTGATGTTTCTCTCCCTCTCTATCTCCCACCCTCCCCCCTCTCTAAAAATAAATGCAATCTTTAAATAAATAAATAAACAAATAGCCATGTTTTGGGTCAGCTTTCATCATTTAAGGAGACCTTGGGAACCAGAGACATGCAAGAGATGTTACTCAAGGGACATCATTGCAAACACCATAAACAAGAACCCCAAGTCTCTAGTTAATGAGTTCATGGGAATTTGGATGAACAACCCTGGATTTGGCAAAATGAAGTAGAAATTTCAGATATGTTTTCCCATAAATTATACGGGTAATTTTTAAAAACTTTATTTTGAACTTCATTATAAGCATCACTGATTTAATTTTATACTTCAGTAATAGCACTCTGGTGCAATAATATTAAAGTTCAGAAATCCCCACATTTTTCCCCAAGTCAAAGTATCATCAGTGAGTCATGTCACCTCAATATAAAACTTGATTTGTTCTTAGGTACAACTTCTGGGGCTTGCTTTAATTTTTATAATTAAGCATCTTAGAGGTATTGTTAAAGTATAAACACAGATTTTTATCTTTCTTGATGGCTAAGATCTCTCCGGGTAGTGCTTGACATGTGGTGGGCATGCAATTTCATTTATCTATGGCATTTAACACATTTAAAATTTATATCAATGATTTTAAAGGAAATAAAAGATAGGCTAATTTTTCCTCTAAATCAGAATGAGCAAATTTTTTCTTAAAGGGGAAAATTAGTAAACATGAGAACAGTCATAAAAAATATAGAAAAGAATGAGTGTGGATATGTTCCACTAAAAATTTACCTATAGATATAGGTGGTTTAGACCCACAGAGCCATTGTTACCAACCCCTAAATAATTATATTTAGATTACATTCACTCCAATGTGAAGTGCCAGATATTAAAATACCCTTTAACTGAAGAAGGGGTAAAAGCTTGATATTAAGAAAGCACCAAAAGTGAAAAGATGTACGGAGTAACAATTTGTGTTAGCAATTAAAATATTTTGGCCCTGGCTAGTGTGGTTCAGTGGACTGAGTGCTGGCCTGCGAACCAAAGGGTCAATGGTTTGATTCCCAGTCAGGGCACGTATCTGGGTTGCGGGCCAGGTCCCCAGTTGGGGGCTGCAAAAGGCAACCACTCATTGACGTTTTTCTCCTCTTTCTCCCCTACCCTCCGTCTAAAAATAAAATAAATAAAATCTTTTTAAAAATATTTCACAAATACCAAAGGTTTAAAACTATAACTAATGGAATACGATAGATGGATATTTGCATTTCATTTTTGCAAAAGTTATATGTTATGCTAATGAAAATAACTTAAAATGTTTCCCAAAGTGAAAGTATATGTTTGAATCCCCCACAGGATGCCATAATAACTAAGGCCAGAGGTACAATTTGTGGTGAGAACATAAAAACAGAGGACATAGAAAAAAAATTCTCCAAAGCAAGCCTTCCATCCTTCACTCTCATCTTCAGAATATGGATGAAATTGTAGGTCCTTAGAGTCTCCTGTAAACTGAGAATTCGAAATATGAACCTATGGCTATCTGATCCATTTCATTTTTTTTTTAAAGAGGTAAGCAGATAGTTTCCTAAGGGAGGGATTTTTTTGTTTTAAATAAAGCTGTAGAAAGTCTTGCAGGACACATTTTCAACCTCATAAGCAGCAGAACTTTCTGAAATTTCGTAAGGAACCAATGTTCCTCCATCAGTTAGGAAAGTCAGTCCCACTGACCCTGCCATAGTTGTTGTTCATGGTTAGAGAAAAAAATTTTACAGAGACAGTCAGCAACTGCCACACCCACACTGTTCACATTAAAAAGTTATCCTTTGGTTTAAAAGAGAAGTTACTGATTGCAGAGCAAGGAAGACAAGTCCATGGAAAGACTGTGAACCCCATAAGATTATATACAAGATGTTATGTATGCAGTTTGTAACTTATAACTATCTGAGGTTCTCTTGTTTAATGTGTTGATGTATCATTTTGTTTTGTTTTTTCTGTCTCCTTATCTTAAGAATGTACATGCCATGAGATTGGGAAATTATCTGTCTTTTTCCATAGTCTATCCCTTAGTCCAGATTGGTATCTGACACTGAGTCAGCTCTCTAAGTAATTGTACAAGAAATGTAGGAAGGGAAGGAGAAGGAAAGATAGGGAGGAAAGAATGCAGGAAGAAACAAAGGTACACAAATATCCATTTTGGGAGGAAATTTTCTAACTTTTCTCATATACTCAAAAGTGTCTGTGACTTAAAAAAAAGCAGGAATAACTAGTTTTCAACTACAAAGGCTGCCTCTCATTATCTCCTCTGCTTTTTTGCTCACAAGCCACCCCGTTCCTAATTATATACTGAAGTGGTTATCATGGCTTCCCAAAAACCTATAATGATGCCTATCACTTGAAAAATATCTCCTTATGCTTTTATTGCTTTCGAGAATTTCTTCTGCCTGCTCAACTTACAGTTGCCGTATTTCACCTCTCCATTTGGCCACTTAGATGTCATGCCATTTATTTATAATTTGTCTCATCAAGCAGAGGTATTAAAAAGTATTGTTAACATATTGAAAAAATTGAATTACAATTTCAAGGCATTTTAGTCTCTGTTGTAGGGTAATAAGCTTTTTGCCTCTGTGCAGGTAATTTTTAAATTAACTTTTAAACTCTTGTGCACATATCTACATAAGTTTTATGGTAGCTAGTTTTCAAAGATGCCCTCCCCTCTGGCAGTGAACCATGCTTCCAATATTTACATCCTTTTTTATCATCCTTCTTGAATCTAGATTAGCCATGACTTACTTTTGTCCAAAGGAATAGGGTGGAAATGATGTTAAGTGATTTCTAAGTCTAGATCGTAAGAAGTCTTACAGCTTCCACCTGGGTCTCTGGAACACTAATCCACCAGAACTCGGTCACCGCGCTGAAAGGAGCCCAAGCCACATAGAGAGGCCAGATATAGGTGATCTGAATGAACCTTTGCTGAGCCCCTGGCAGCAGCCAGCATCAACTGCTGGCCATGTGAGTGAGCTATCTTGGGTGTCCAGCACAGTCAAGCCTTCAGATGCCTTGAGCCCCAACTGTGTGACCCCATGAGAAACCCTAAATAAGGATGACTCACGTGAGCCCAGTCAACCTATGGAACCATGAGAACATAAGAAATTGTTCTTTTACCTGGCTGGTGTAGTTCAGTGGATCGAGCACAGGCTACAAACCAAAGGGTCACCAATTCTATTCCCAATCAGGGCACATGCTTTGGTTGCGGGCCAGGTCTTCAGTGGGGGCCACGTGAGATTCAACCACACATTGATGTTTCCCTCCCTGTCTTTCTCCCTCCCCTCCACTGTCCCTAAAAATAAAAAAATAAAATCTTAAAAAGAAAAGAAATTGTTGTTTTAAGCCACTGACTTTAGGGTAGTTTGTTTTTTGGGTGGTTTGTTACCCAAATGCAGGTAACTGGAATAAATTGATTCAAAATAAATGCTAAAACTATAGATAGCTATATTTTTGCTAAAACCTTAAAAAATAAATATCAATATTAACAGAAATGCTGTATAAGTTGTCAAGTGATAAAAGAACAATGTGTATATAAATGTCTAATTACTATGTTGTTCACCCGAAACTAATACAATATTGTATGGCAACTGTAATTGAAAAAAAATTAAGCCCCAAAAAAGCTCCCCCGGCCCGCACCAAAAAAAATTACAAGGTAAACTTTAAGAGATTCTAAAGTATTGTTTTTCACAACTAAGTTGCTGATTTTGTCTGGTTCTGTCCTTCGAGGTGGGGTGATATGCTGGTCATTGTGAAACAACATCATGACCTTAACCTTTTGGCATCTGCAAAGTAAATATACTTGTAATTACATCGGACTTAAATAAATAAAAAATAAGTCCTGGCCCACGTGCTTTAGCTAAAAAAGGAGAAGAGGTGTGGTCACAAGTAGACAGACTAAAGATTTTCTATTGGCTTATACTTCAGGATGATTGCAGGTCCACAATTCCTAATCTGGAATTTTGAAATCCACCAAGGTCTGATAACCAAAAGCTTTTTCCCCCTAAGTTTGGCACCTACCACACTTGGTAGCAATTGAGCTTTCCTTTAGCTATGCATAGTCTTTACCTTACTTAATATGAACACTCACCCCGCTGCAGAACTATTAGTGCGTTTGATTACAAAGTCCGGTCCCAGGTCCCTTTTATACTGCCCCACAACTAACATGCAGTATATGTGCTATGTCCCCTTCTAAAAATTGGACCTTCTAAATTCCAAAACACTTCTGGTTTCAGACCTGAAGCAGACCTTAAGCAGACCTCATTGCAGACCTGAAGTAAACATCTTTGTGCAAGTGAAAGGGTAGTATGGTGTGGAGTCATTGAACACTCTCTGGATTCAGACAGCCTGAGTTCAAATTCCCACTCTGCTGCTTGCCACCTCCGAGACCTAGGTTAGTAAGTAACCCTGTGCCTCAATTTCTTCCTCTGCAAAATGAGAATAGTAATAGAAACTACCTCATAGGGTTCTTAAGAGAACTAAATAAGATTATGCATGTAAAAATCCTAGCCCAATGACTAGTAGTTGGTAGACACTCAACAAATGTTAACTCTTATGTATTATTATTAAAGGTAAGCTTTTTATGAATTCAATAAAACTAATATCTCAGTTACAGTTTAGTGAGGAAAAAAGGAACTATTCAGATATTAGCAGCAGAAAGATATTTAATATACAGAATCAGATGTGTAAAAAGTCTGTGGAAGGAGTGGATGGGTGAAGGTTGAGAAGGGACCACCACTGACTCTCAGGTTATGCCACATCAGCTGTGGACATCAGGAAGCTGCTGCACACAGAATCAGAAACTGCAGGAAATAACAGGAAATCACCACCAATGTCACAGCTGCTTTGCGGCTTAGAAACTGGTTACCGTCAGGGCATTCTTTGGAATCCAGTTTTATTGCAAAAATTTGTCTGTCAAACCCTGGCACCAGCCCCCACTACTGAAGGAAGAATTACATGCTCCTCGTGCCATCCAAACACCATGAGTACATCTCACTGGCAGAACCTACATCTTATCATAACTATGTGGAAATGCAACCCTTGTGATACAAATAATATCCAACACAAGTCATTTCATAATATAATTTCCATTTGCAAAACACAATAAAAGCCCTGTGAGGTAGATAGGAACTATAGCATAGAGGGGCTTAGTGGTGTGAAATTTAGAGTATGTACTAAATCTCAATTTTACTAAATGTAACCAATTCAAACTAAGTTAAAACTGAATATGAAACAAATCCCCAAAATATAAAGGTAAGTAGTCTTTATGAAGGCTTAAAAAAAGAAGAATCAAATGGCAATAATTTGTCATTATTCAACCTTCCCCATCAAAGGTAAATACTGTGCCTAGTAGACATGAATATTTCTATAAGAAAAAGGTATACTACATAATCTTAGATGATTTGACAAATTCTATCATGGCTTGGATGTACCATTACTAAAAACCCTTTAACTCCCTCTACCTTTTCCATGTTCTCCAAACAGGTTTCTTGTTGCTATTAGGCTCCTCAGATAAATTCTTAATGACAAAAAAAAAAAAAAAAAAAAAAAAGTGTTCTGAATGGAAGACAAAAGAGTTTAAGCCATTAAAGATTTTATATTTGCATTTTAAATTAATACAGGCACCAAAGCTAACAAGATGGTTCATCAGTAAGCTAAACTCATACAACACAGAGACCCATCTAGAATAGTGTCTGTGGTTGGGCCAAACCAGCTAGTCCACACTGAGAAGTCATGCTGGCTATGAGGGGCAGCGCTTAAAAGGGAGAGTGGGCAGTGAGTCATTCTGTGGCTATGTGTGACCAGTGGCCTGTAGTTTATACACAATATCCTGTTCATTTCCATTTGTCCTCCCTTAAAATTGAGAACAATCTTTCTGAAAATGCTATCCTGTGTGAAGTCAGGTTTGTTTACATTGGGAGTAGGATATTCACAGAGAAAGTCCCTGTAACTGTGGTGGTGACAATGGCCATCATGGCAGAGAACCCCAAGGAAAAAGTGAAACACCTGTATTTGGTCCTGCTGCCTGTCACATCTCCAAACCCTTAACACTTGCCCCTCTGATACTTTCCAAGCCAAGAATTGAGGTGTTCTATGACTTAATTTATAAGCAGGAATAACTGCCTTATAGTCTCTACAAGAAACTCTGAGACTTAAATGTATTAGGCTGGAAACAGGTTAGAATAGGAATCTAGGCAGTACCCTAGTCAAGATACCAGTCTACATGGAGGACGGGGTCCTGAGAGGCTAAGATACAGGCCAACTGGGCAATAGAAATGAGTGGGTAGTATAATGTGGCAGGCTAGTGCACACTCATCGGACCCATCTCTTAATAGTGCACTGCCGCATCACATTTCCAGCCTCTTTGTAGTTAGGTGTGCTCATGTGACTGAATTCTGCTGATAGTGGGCAAAAGTGACCTGAACCACTTCCTGTCCTGGCCCACAGAAACCTCCCCCAAGCAATTCTCTATGCTCTTTTCCCTTTCCAGAGCAACTTTGTAAGCCAAGTGTGGAAGAGGGCACGGATGGAATGAGCTTGGGTCCATGCATGTCTGCTGGAGAATATGACCACCCAGCAGAAATTTCCAACTGGGTTTTACCTTCGTGAGAAATAAAACTTGATTGTGTTAAGCCACTGAGTTTTGGGAGTTCATCTACTGCAGCAGCTCACTTTACCTTACAATCACCTTCATAAACACCAAGGAAAAAAGATGCCCAGAGAAGCTGGACGAGAGAACAATGGTCAGCAGGAATACACGTTGCAGTGCAGCTGTCAGTGGCCTTACAGCAGAATCCTCTGCCCCCTCCCCCTCCAGCTTCCACCCTTTATCTTACCTTCTGTTCAGAGGAGAGTTTCTTGAAAGAGCAGTCTGCATGTGCTTTCTCCACTTCCTCACTTCCCACTCTTCCTCTTTCCGTAAAATCTAGGTCTGGCTCCACACTCACTGAAACTGCACCAATGACCTCCCAGCTGTCAAATCCAACTGAACACTTCTCGATCTCTATGGAGTGGCTTTTAATATGCAACAACACACAGGTTTTGTTTCCCCCTATAAAAATTAATCTGTTTCCAAGGTTCACGAGGGTATCAGCACAGAATACTGGGGACAGGGTCTTCAGTTCCCAAGAGTCTGGAGTGACATGCTTCTTCTGCAGCCTATACTCTTCCCTTAAGGACAAATGGCTACCTGCTTTGGTTCTGTGCTGGGCACAAGTGGTGCTGTCTAGACTAGAAAACCCAGTGTTTCCTCTCTAGGTAGACAGTGCACTTGCCACCTGCCCAGGGTCCACAGGGGAATGCCTCCGGCCCGAGAGTCCCGAGCCTCAGTTCTTTCGGTACACTCTCTCCCGCTTACCAGTGCATGCCCAACTTTGTCGTCTCCTTGGAACCCTTGCTCTGCAATTAAACAACTCAACTCTTTTTCAGCATCCTTGGTCTCCAAATTCAATATCCCCGCTTGGGCCAGGGAATGGTAAAAATATTTCCCACCCAGAATTAAAGCCTCAGTAGATTATCTTGTGGCACTTGCCTCACTTGAGCTGAGGCGGGGAACAATTTTCCCCCTTAAAAGTCTACTTGAATTCTGTGAGCATGCCCTCTGACTTTTTCTTCTTTCTTCCTGGTTATTCTTTCTTAGTCCTCTTTGCTCTGCCCATCCCTAAATCAATGGTTTTCTTTTTTTTCCTTTTTTATACCTAAAAGTACTCTGAAAAATTATATACTCTCCTTGCACATTTTTAAGTTATTTAAAAAAATTTATCTTACGTCTAAATAGTTGCAAGGTTTAAATTTTCTAGTATATCATAAATATTAATATTTTAAAATGAAACTTTTCTACTGTTCTTTTCAATAAATCTAATAGAATCTACAAAACATAGTGATGTTATAATCCACTATCATCCATATTTTAAAATATTTGAACAACCTCTTTTTTAAGAGTTGGCATTTTACATGGTTTCTTTTTCCCTTTGACATCATATGTCATTT
>VMDR010028933.1:0-12947 GCA_007922815.1 Macrotus californicus | reverse complement strand
GCCCGGTGGCAGAGGACACTTGGACGCCTTCACCCACACAGGGGCCTGGGTGACCAGCTGCAGATGGGGCTCCATCGGGAGGCGGGGCTTGGCTGAGCTGGTAGCAGTCTGAGTGCCGGGCTGGGGCGGCCACCTGGGCCGGGCCGTCCTCCCCGACAGAGTCAGTGTCAGCCCACCTCACCCCCTGAACGTGGACTTCCGTCCTGACACTGTCATCGGGGGTGACAACCCCGTCCTGGGCACAGCAGCCCCAGCTCACCCGTGCCCGGCCATGAGCCCCGACCTCTTGGCTGAAGACAGCGTCTCTGCCGGCAAATCCATCCTGTGAGGAGGAGGGGGCTCCTTTCCCGGCCAGGGCCAGGGGCCAGGGACCAGGGGCCAGGGGCCAGGGGACACATACACACGTTCCCCCCTTGACGAGCACAGTCTGATCTCCCCAGCAGCATTCCTGCCCTGGGGCTCATCGTCCCCAGTCCCCAGTTCAGACCAGAAAAGACCTTCAACCTTCCCGTCCCACTGCAGACACGGACACGCTGGTGCACTCGTGACTCTGAGCAGACACCAGTGCCCGGACTTCCAAACCACCCATTCACCTCACGGCCACACAAGTTCAGGGGGGCACCTGCCAAAGGCAGTGACAGAGGCAGTTACCATACGTCCCCACGGGGCTTCACAGTCCCTGAAGCACCCAGAACGACATCAAATGGAAACATAATGTGTGGACCACAGGTCTGAAGATGCGGAATCCCACCACGGAAGAGAAAGGAAGGAGAGACAAGACGTGCAGGACAGAAGGGACGAGACGCCCTGACCATGGCCGGCGACCTGGCAAATGTGACCAGAGCCGGGTGCGCCGGGCGCAGCAGCCCGGCCGGGCGCGGCAGGGACGTGGGAACCTCTCCGGGAGTGGCCTGCCAGCACGCCCAGCGCCCTGAGCTGTCCGGGAGCCTCGACGCCGCGTTTCCTGCGGCCCCTGATCTGCAGAAGCACCCAGAGGCGGCTCACGGGAGGAATGCTGGTGACAGGTTCCCATCGCTGTCTCGGGGAAGGAGTGGCCTCACTTGGAATGTGAGCGAGCCATCAGACCCGGGGCGCAGGAAGATTGATGCCGTGGGAAACGCACCGGCAGCCCGCACCCTTGGCAGGGGCGCCCCTCTGTGAGGAGCCGGCAGGGCGTGCACAGAAAGCACGGCGGGGCCGTGGGAGAGTCAGCGGGGCGCCCGGCACAGGGTCCCCGTGAGCCCAAGGTTGTCTCTGGTGGACACTATTCTAAGTTCTCAGAATCTAGTCACTGCTTCTGAAAAGGAAGTGCTCTGCAGACCACCCAGGGCCAGAGGCTTCAACGGGGCAGAGCAGTGATTCTCCGTGAGGTTGTAGGAAAGCCCACACGTCGAGGGCGTGGGGGCTGGTTTCAGAGAGGCCCCAACAGACAGCCGGGCACCCCAGCCCTGTCCCTTTCTGCCCCACCACCCTGGCCCAGAGAATGCGTCCTTCAGGGTTTCACTGGCTGCTGGAGCACCTGCCATTTCATCAATGCCCCAGAAAGCAGGAAGGGGCACAGAGGCAAAGACAAGAGGGCCCCGACCAGCTTGGAGTGGGGGTCTGCAGAGTGACACAGTTAAACACAGAGTTGCCATGAGACCCAGCACCCCTGCTCCTGGGTGTGACCCACAATGATGGGCACAGAGGTTCCCATAGGTATGTGCCCGCCTGTGTTCACAGCCGTTTTCTTCACAGCAGCTGGAAGGTGGGAGCGACCAGAGTGTCCATCCACACACGGATGGAAACGCACGAGGGGCTCCCCACCCCATGGGACACGATTCGGCCACACAAGGAAGGGCAGTCGGACACTGCCGCACAGAGATGAGCCTGGAGGACACCCAAAGCAGGGAAAGGGAGTGGAAGGAGAAAAGGGCCGGCCGGCCTGCCAGGGTGTTAGACACAGGAAGCCGGTCCTTTCTCCGAGGCTGGAGGGCAGGCGGGGCCCGGGCTGTGGGGAGAGGCCACTCGGCAGTGAGCGGAGTGGGGTGTGAGGAGGCCCGAGGGCCTGTGTCTGAGGAGTGAGGGGCTCGGGCACATTGTGTGGCCGTGTCCTGTGGGCGGAGGGACTAGATTTCGCCCGGGGAAGCTCTGGGCAGTGACAAGGAAGCTCCCCAGGAGGCCAAGGCTGGTCCCTGCAAACCTGCCGCCCTGGGGGCAGCTCCAGCCCAGCAACGGCCAGAGGGCTAGAGGGGGCGGGGGCTGCGTGACATCAGGTGGCGGGAGGGGGGTCTGGGCGCTGACCGGCAGCTGCCTACTGACCACAGGTCTCTCCCTGAGGCCTTCACCAGCCTCGGTCACTCGGGGGACGGTGGGTTTGGGGTCAGATGAGCTCTGTGTGGCCTGTGGGGATGAGGGTCCCACAACATGTAGGTGCTGTGATCATAGAGCCAGGGCACAGAGACCCACGGATGTCACGTGTGTCTACATGTGGCTTTGGGGACCTAAGAGGATGAGGAGGAACTCGGGTGGGTCGGGGGAAAGAGCCCAGAGCCCCCACCTCTAGAGCCACAGCCCGGGACCACCTGTGCAGCCCACGGTTCTGGTGGCTGAGGGACCACAGGGCCCAGGCCAGGTCCAGGGGGCTGTGGGTGGGGCCCGCACCCACGGGCCAGGACCCCACTCCCCGGGCTGAGGCTCTGTGTTCCCAGGACCTGTCTGTGGTGACCCCCCTGAGCTCAGGCCGACACTGGTTCCCACCAGGCTCCTGCCCGGCCAGGTCTGCACACTCGGTCCCCTGTCCAGGGGGCTTCTCGGTGTCTCTGGACTGTCACAGACTCTGGAGACCACTCTCAGCCTCGGCTTCCAGAACACAGCAGAGGGTCCCGGCATCCTGCCTGCCAGACCGGTTTGGGGGATGGAGAAGGGCCCCTGCCCTCCAGCTAAGGTGGCGGCTCCAGGCTGAAGGCCACTTGGCCCTCACCCAACGTCCCCAAACCCACCCCCTCTGCACTGCCAGCCCCACTCAGGCCCACGAGACCCCCCGAAGGGGCCGACGGGGACGGCGCGGCCGGTGTGGAGTGGTGGAGGGTCCCGGGGCACGAGGGAGCCCTGCACAGCATCACCGCAACATGAAAGGGAGGGGGCACCGCCTGTGTCCTGTAAACAGGCCGATTTCTCAACGTGAAGCAGATTCCAGCCCGGGACACGAGATACCAGTGTGCGTCAGCGCCCGCTCCCCGGGGGCCCGGGGTCTGCAGCGCCTGCTCTGGGGCCTGTCAGAGTGACCGCTCACATGTTTCACAGCCAGGCGGGCTTGCTCTCGCATTCCTGCCTAAATCCCCCAGATCTCTGTGCTTTCAGGTCTTCTCAAAAATGCAAACATTTGGTAACTACGTGACCATGTGAAAGAGGCACAGAATGTTTTCTCAACTGGAAAACGCCAGCTAAGGAAGTCATTCCGAGTGTCCGCCCACCTTGGGCTGAGCCCGCAGCTTATCTCTCTGGAAGGAATGTGCTGAGGCCAGGGCCCGGGGCGGGAGGGGCCGGGCGGCACCCCCCAGCCGCTTCGGGGAGCCTAGGAGCCCGGCCTCGGGGGAAGGGGCCGGCGCCCCTCACCCTGGGACACCGGGCTTTGGGGACCCGAGGCCCTGACGCTGCCTGCAGCTGTGTGGCAGCACCAAGGACAGTGGCCTTGAGTGCGATGTCAGGGATGAGCTTAGCCTCCCTGCCAGCTGGCCGTGTCCCCTCCGCTGTCCCTCCCCGAGGCGTGGAGCCGGGCCGTGTGTGCGGGCAGCCGCTCCTTGTCCGGAAGACCACCGGGACACCCATTCCCAGAAAGCACTCGTGGATTTCTGGGTTTGTTCCCTGTGAGCTGCCCCCCGTCCTCGCTGATGTTTCAAACCTTGTGTTAGGGAGCAGGGGCAGCCCTGACAGACTCTGGCTGCTGGGACTTTGTTGTTCCCTGGCCGTGTGGCTCGTTTCCCTCAACGCTGGTTTACCTCTTCACCCTACCCTTGTCCGTGGCGTGGTGCTGGGCCCACTCTTTGGTGGGGGGCTTCCTCCCCACCGCACATGCTCAGCCCCCGGTTCTGTTGGGCGTCTGGCCAGGAGTCTGAGGTTATTCTGCCTCAGGAGCTCGGCCCTGAGACTGTCAGGGCAGTGTCTGCTCACCCAGCTGTACTCAGCACCCAGGGACCACCCTGAGCCTCTGCCTGGTGCCCCCCTCCCTGCGTGGCCCCGACCTCCAGGGCTGGGCTGGAGACCCTATTCACCTCTGCCTGTCCCTGCAGCCCCCAAGCCAAGCTTGGTGTTCCTAGGTTGGTGGTTGAATAGAGTCAAAAGTCATGCTTTGTGACACACAGGAAGCCTGGGAAGGTCCCTCCTCAGTGCCCGTGGATGCTGCTTTATGGGGGCCCAGCCACCCCCCACCCCCATTTACAGGCGGCACAGCCGGGCTGAGGCCGTGGCTGCCATGGTCCCCACCGGGCCTGGAAAGGAGCCTACACAACCCTGACCCACCCTGACACCAAAGCCTCAGGGTCCCACACAACATGGTGTCCGCCCCGGTGTCCCTCTCCTCCAGCTGCCACTGTCCCAGTCCGTGGGGCTGAGTCAGAGGGGCCCCAGAGAGAGGCGCCTGCACCCCCGGTGTCTTTGCTGCTCACTGTCCTGGGGGCCCCAGAGAATCTAGTCCGTCCCTGTAATTGTGTCTCTGGAAAACTGGCTTCCAGTGGCTCTCAGGCGAGGGGGCAGAAGTGACTGAGACGTGGGCCTGCCCCCGAGGGTGTCCCAGTCAGCCCACAGCGACCCAAAAGTGCCGTATGTCGGCAGCCTCTGTGGCACACAGGGCCCCACTTTCCAGAGGCCGGGTGGCCAACCATGGGCAGGCGTCTGGCGTCTGCAGTTCCATTGTGAAGGCCTCGATGCGGGGTTGGCACAGGTCCTTCTGGGCCCACAGCTGACATGCCTGGGCCTAGACAGGCCCAAAGCCCGCCGGTGACCGATGGCTGGCTGTCTAGGGTTGGAAATGGGGTGCACAGGGCTCCCTCTGAAGGAAGAGAATGAACCCCACCCCCAGTTTGGTCCCAACATCTGGGGTGTCAGGAGAGCCACAGGGAGCGGGGCTGTGAGGAGACCTTGGTAGGGAGGGTCCCCCGGACGGGCATGGCTGCAGGCCCACGGGGCGTGGGAGAGGCATTTCCTGGGAATCTCAGTACCAGGAGGCCAAAGGGGCCCTGTTTACGGTTTGTGGCCAGCACAGCGATTTCAGGCCGGCAGAGGCCTCTCCTGATAAGGCACGTAAGCCTGGGCTTGAGCTCCCTGGGGGCTGAGGGCGCCCACTTGCACCGCCTGGAGCCGCAGGGATCAAGGCCACTTCCTCCCCCTCCCTGGGGCCTTGTGACCTTGTGGCCAGAGGCTCAAGCCCTGCCCGGTTCAAACTGTTGTTTGTTCTGTAGCTGTAGCTGGCCCTGAGCAGGCCCTGTCCCACCCTGGCGAGGGTGTGGGGAGAGGATGGGAAGGTGCGGGCGAGGGGCTAGCAGAACCCCCATCACTTGGGCATGCCAGGCAGCCCCAGGGCAGCTCTGTGAGGCCGGGTATGCGACCCGCCCTCCAGGTCACACTGGAGGAGGCTGTAGCTCAGAGGGGCTGAGGGGCTCAAGAGGCCTCACGGGTGGGTGGCCGAGCAGGAGAAGCCCAGGGGTCCCAGGGACTCTGGCAAGGCGAGCACCTTGCCAGCCCTGGTTGGGGCACAGCCCCTTCCTGGCCTGGTGACAGCCCACAGCCCATGCCCCTGGAATCTGCGGGCCCCGTCCCCCCACACCCGATTCTGCCTCTGAGCAGCATTTCCTGCCAGGGTTGCCCCTCTGCATGCACATAGTTCGGGTGTCTCTGGGGCCTGGCTTTGTCACTCAGCACAGTGGTTTGGGGACGTCCCTCTGCCATTGCTGTGTCCGTGGCCCCCTCTTCCCTGCCCAGTGGGACCCTGTAAGGAAAGTGTGGGGCCGGGGCGGGGGTCCTCAGCACGCCCTTCTTCCCAGCTCAGCAGGTTCTGTCCCCCCGTGGGGCTCCCTCCATCTAACACCCCCACCAGTACTGGCCTAGACAACAAATATCCACAGGGCACTGACCACGTGCCAGGCACAACACCAAGGAGGGACTATTCCAGGGAGAGGGCGGCAGGTGACAAGTTCACCTGACCCAGACCCCACGTGTGACGGAAGCTGTGACCAACAGAGGCTGCAAAGTTGCCCGCTCTGCGTGCTGCTGAGGACAGAGGGGGGACTTGAAGAACAGCCACATCTCTACCTTCTGAAAGTAAACTCCAAGTGAGGGTGAGGCTGGATGATGGCCGCCAGGTGTCCGCGCTGACACCAGTGTGGGGGACGGCATGGGAGAACCCCGAAAAGGGGGTGTGACCTGTCAAACCCGCAGGAGCTCGGCTCGAGGTCAAAGCCCACGAGTCGCCGGAGTTTCTGTTCGTGGAAATGTTCCCTGACAGCCTTTCCCACTCAGAATTCAAACACTACAGACTCCCACGGGAAACTCCTGGGAGAAAAACTAAAATACATGAAGAAAATTTAGTTAAAAAAAAAAAAGCCCTTTGAGCTCACTCCCCGAAGAGAGGGTCTGACCACACAGAGGCAGCCGCCCCACGGGAAGGCTGGAGCCACCGAGTCGCGCAGAGGCGAGCCCGCAGACGTCACTCCACTCCGAAGATAACGCAATGAGGGGCTATTTTTACCCGACCGCGCTCCCTCTGAAATTCGCACCAAAGGTCATGTGTGCGGAGCAGCTATTAAATTTTTGAAAGCACAATATTAAGGCCGATGCGAAGATTTCCCAGGCAGTTAGCAGAGCGCTGGCTCCAGTGGCAGGCTGTCGGGGACAATGGGGGCCCTGGACACGCCCGGCAGGACTCAGGACAGACAGACAGACGTGCATCCACAGTCAACAGGAAAAGGAGGGACGCAGCCAAGAGGCCGGCACCCCCTTGCGTGTTCGTCTGGAGCAAAATAGGTCTTCACTCAGACACGAAAATAAATCCAAGAGTGATCCGCAGCCAAACAGGAAAACCAAAGGGTGGCAAGCTGCTGCCCCAAGGGCCGGCTCTGGCTGCGTCCAGAATCCCAAGGTGATGACCACAAGCTCTCAGAGCCTCACCTGCTCCCCACAAGACACCCCCGGGGAAAGTCACCGGGAAACGAGGGGCTGCAGCTGAAGGGGAAGCATTTGTGATGCACCCCAGACACAGGGCTAGACCAGCTATAATCGGAAGCCGACCTGGATTGGGGATGGGGACTGTGGGGGCGGGGGGGGCGGCATGGGGGGCTTAGGGCCAGGAAACAGCCCAGAGAGCCCCCTGTGGGACTGCAGGCCCTAATGCAGGGAGCGGCGTTGACTGCCTTTGCGTATTCACTAACTCTCCTAAACCGACCTGTTCAGATTGAACAGAATGCCGGCCCAGGCTTCGGGGGAAGCTCTCAGGAGACGCAGGCAACCACGGGAGAGCAGAGGCGTGCATGTCCCTGAGCTTCAACAATGTAAACGAGGGTCAGATCGGAGGGAGCAGAACCCCCGCCCGTGTTCAGACTTCCAAAGTGTGACGCTGGAGAGGGGACAGGTAGACGGGGCAGAAGGGACGCCCCGTGAGGCCCCACCCGGGGCTACTCTGCCAGAGAGCCAGCGCAGGTCGCTGGAGGGAGGCTGGTCCCTTCCACAAACGGGGCCGGAGCAGTCAGCCGTCCCGGGGGGGCTCCCTGGCCTAACCCCCATGGCCACTGATGAAAAGTTCAACTGAAATTGGATTTAAACACCCAGCGCAGCACGTCCAACGGAGAATGCACCGTCTTCAGGGCATCTGAAAGGCAGCCACGACCCACCCGGTTTTTAAATCGTTGAGAAAGGCAGGACTCCACCAGAACAACAGGCTTTGGCCCCCGAGCAGCCCAGCAAAGCCAGGCCAAGACAGGCCCCTGGCTGGCGCCCAAGGCCCACGAACCACGAGTCAAGAGTGTCACGGGCAGGGGGGCACAGAGAAGCCCTCACAGCAGAGATGCAACAGAACGGGCACAGCCGTGAGGAGCCGAGTCACAGAGGACGTGCAGGTAGCCAACCAGTGAGCACCTGGAAAATGTCCAGCGTGATCAGCTACCGGGGAAATGCAAACCAGGCCACCGAGACACCCGCCACCCCTGGACCCCCTGACAGCAGCCGCCGTAGAAACACGGCCGAGCCCCCGGCTGGCACCGGGGAAAAGAGGAGGTGCTGGCGAGATCGCAGGGGTGGGAGGTGTCTGACCCCTCTGGAAAGGGATTGACAGCTTCTTAAAAACCCACACGTCCACCTTCCCCCCGGCCGGGAAGGGCAGCCCTGAGGACTGACCCTGCAGGAAGGGGACCCACACTCACACAAGGAAGGCACACTCTCTGCAGGGCAACGTTGGGTGCCACAGGGGACAACTGCCAACCACTGAAGTGTCCTTGCCCGGGTGAGCAGCCAGACCCCGGTGGTCTGTGCCCCCACCCAGAAGGAGGCCCCAGAGAGGTGTGACAAGCAGGCACCCAGGCTTGGCGCCGGGGGGAGGAAAGTCCTCCGGCGTCTCACGCTGTGTGATTTCATTTCTGCACCAGTTTCAGAGAGGACACGGGGACAGCCAGGGGAAGCAGCTTGGCCAGAGGCAAGAGTTCCCAACACGGGAGAGGGGCCCGGGACGGACAGGACGGTGACTGAGAACCAGCCGAGCTGCAGCAAAGCCCGGGCTGGGCCGTGACCACTCGGCCGACGGGGGTGGGGGACAGGCGACGTGGGAAAGCTCTGAACTATTTTTACAGCTTCCTGGGAATCTATAACGATTTCACATAAAAGTCTGCTTTCAAAAGCCATTATGAGCTTTCCACAAGGACATGATCTACGTGCTACCTTTTGTGTGAGGAGGGCGACGTAAGAAGATGTGAGTGTCCCTCTTGCAAACAAAACGCAGGAAACGTAAACCAGCGTTGAGGGAAACGGGCCACACGGCCAGGGAACAACAAAGTCCCAGCAGCCAGAGTCTGTCAGGGCTGCCCCTGCTCCCTAACACAAGGTTTGAAACATCAGCGAGGACGGGGGGCAGCTCACAGGGAACAAACCCAGAAATCCACGAGTGCTTTCTGGGAATGGGTGTCCCGGTGGTCTTCCGGACAAGGAGCGGCTGCCCGCACACACGGCCCGGCTCCACGCCTCGGGGAGGGACAGCGGAGGGGACACGGCCAGCTGGCAGGGAGGCTAAGCTCATCCCTGACATCGCACTCAAGGCCACTGTCCTTGGTGCTGCCACACAGCTGCAGGCAGCGTCAGGGCCTCGGGTCCCCAAAGCCCGGTGTCCCAGGGTGAGGGGCGCCGGCCCCTTCCCCCGAGGCCGGGCTCCTAGGCTCCCCGAAGCGGCTGGGGGGTGCCGCCCGGCCCCTCCCGCCCCGGGCCCTGGCCTCAGCACATTCCTTCCAGAGAGATAAGCTGCGGGCTCAGCCCAAGGTGGGCGGACACTCGGAATGACTTCCTTAGCTGGCGTTTTCCAGTTGAGAAAACATTCTGTGCCTCTTTCACATGGTCACGTAGTTACCAAATGTTTGCATTTTTGAGAAGACCTGAAAGCACAGAGATCTGGGGGATTTAGGCAGGAATGCGAGAGCAAGCCCGCCTGGCTGTGAAACATGTGAGCGGTCACTCTGACAGGCCCCAGAGCAGGCGCTGCAGACCCCGGGCCCCCGGGGAGCGGGCGCTGACGCACACTGGTATCTCGTGTCCCGGGCTGGAATCTGCTTCACGTTGAGAAATCGGCCTGTTTACAGGACACAGGCGGTGCCCCCTCCCTTTCATGTTGCGGTGATGCTGTGCAGGGCTCCCTCGTGCCCCGGGACCCTCCACCACTCCACACCGGCCGCGCCGTCCCCGTCGGCCCCTTCGGGGGGTCTCGTGGGCCTGAGTGGGGCTGGCAGTGCAGAGGGGGTGGGTTTGGGGACGTTGGGTGAGGGCCAAGTGGCCTTCAGCCTGGAGCCGCCACCTTAGCTGGAGGGCAGGGGCCCTTCTCCATCCCCCAAACCGGTCTGGCAGGCAGGATGCCGGGACCCTCTGCTGTGTTCTGGAAGCCGAGGCTGAGAGTGGTCTCCAGAGTCTGTGACAGTCCAGAGACACCGAGAAGCCCCCTGGACAGGGGACCGAGTGTGCAGACCTGGCCGGGCAGGAGCCTGGTGGGAACCAGTGTCGGCCTGAGCTCAGGGGGGTCACCACAGACAGGTCCTGGGAACACAGAGCCTCAGCCCGGGGAGTGGGGTCCTGGCCCGTGGGTGCGGGCCCCACCCACAGCCCCCTGGACCTGGCCTGGGCCCTGTGGTCCCTCAGCCACCAGAACCGTGGGCTGCACAGGTGGTCCCGGGCTGTGGCTCTAGAGGTGGGGGCTCTGGGCTCTTTCCCCCGACCCACCCGAGTTCCTCCTCATCCTCTTAGGTCCCCAAAGCCACATGTAGACACACGTGACATCCGTGGGTCTCTGTGCCCTGGCTCTATGATCACAGCACCTACATGTTGTGGGACCCTCATCCCCACAGGCCACACAGAGCTCATCTGACCCCAAACCCACCGTCCCCCGAGTGACCGAGGCTGGTGAAGGCCTCAGGGAGAGACCTGTGGTCAGTAGGCAGCTGCCGGTCAGCGCCCAGACCCCCCTCCCGCCACCTGATGTCACGCAGCCCCCGCCCCCTCTAGCCCTCTGGCCGTTGCTGGGCTGGAGCTGCCCCCAGGGCGGCAGGTTTGCAGGGACCAGCCTTGGCCTCCTGGGGAGCTTCCTTGTCACTGCCCAGAGCTTCCCCGGGCGAAATCTAGTCCCTCCGCCCACAGGACACGGCCACACAATGTGCCCGAGCCCCTCACTCCTCAGACACAGGCCCTCGGGCCTCCTCACACCCCACTCCGCTCACTGCCGAGTGGCCTCTCCCCACAGCCCGGGCCCCGCCTGCCCTCCAGCCTCGGAGAAAGGACCGGCTTCCTGTGTCTAACACCCTGGCAGGCCGGCCGGCCCTTTTCTCCTTCCACTCCCTTTCCCTGCTTTGGGTGTCCTCCAGGCTCATCTCTGTGCGGCAGTGTCCGACTGCCCTTCCTTGTGTGGCCGAATCGTGTCCCATGGGGTGGGGAGCCCCTCGTGCGTTTCCATCCGTGTGTGGATGGACACTCTGGTCGCTCCCACCTTCCAGCTGCTGTGAAGAAAACGGCTGTGAACACAGGCGGGCACATACCTATGGGAACCTCTGTGCCCATCATTGTGGGTCACACCCAGGAGCAGGGGTGCTGGGTCTCATGGCAACTCTGTGTTTAACTGTGTCACTCTGCAGACCCCCACTCCAAGCTGGTCGGGGCCCTCTTGTCTTTGCCTCTGTGCCCCTTCCTGCTTTCTGGGGCATTGATGAAATGGCAGGTGCTCCAGCAGCCAGTGAAACCCTGAAGGACGCATTCTCTGGGCCAGGGTGGTGGGGCAGAAAGGGACAGGGCTGGGGTGCCCGGCTGTCTGTTGGGGCCTCTCTGAAACCAGCCCCCACGCCCTCGACGTGTGGGCTTTCCTACAACCTCACGGAGAATCACTGCTCTGCCCCGTTGAAGCCTCTGGCCCTGGGTGGTCTGCAGAGCACTTCCTTTTCAGAAGCAGTGACTAGATTCTGAGAACTTAGAATAGTGTCCACCAGAGACAACCTTGGGCTCACGGGGACCCTGTGCCGGGCGCCCCGCTGACTCTCCCACGGCCCCGCCGTGCTTTCTGTGCACGCCCTGCCGGCTCCTCACAGAGGGGCGCCCCTGCCAAGGGTGCGGGCTGCCGGTGCGTTTCCCACGGCATCAATCTTCCTGCGCCCCGGGTCTGATGGCTCGCTCACATTCCAAGTGAGGCCACTCCTTCCCCGAGACAGCGATGGGAACCTGTCACCAGCATTCCTCCCGTGAGCCGCCTCTGGGTGCTTCTGCAGATCAGGGGCCGCAGGAAACGCGGCGTCGAGGCTCCCGGACAGCTCAGGGCGCTGGGCGTGCTGGCAGGCCACTCCCGGAGAGGTTCCCACGTCCCTGCCGCGCCCGGCCGGGCTGCTGCGCCCGGCGCACCCGGCTCTGGTCACATTTGCCAGGTCGCCGGCCATGGTCAGGGCGTCTCGTCCCTTCTGTCCTGCACGTCTTGTCTCTCCTTCCTTTCTCTTCCGTGGTGGGATTCCGCATCTTCAGACCTGTGGTCCACACATTATGTTTCCATTTGATGTCGTTCTGGGTGCTTCAGGGACTGTGAAGCCCCGTGGGGACGTATGGTAACTGCCTCTGTCACTGCCTTTGGCAGGTGCCCCCCTGAACTTGTGTGGCCGTGAGGTGAATGGGTGGTTTGGAAGTCCGGGCACTGGTGTCTGCTCAGAGTCACGAGTGCACCAGCGTGTCCGTGTCTGCAGTGGGACGGGAAGGTTGAAGGTCTTTTCTGGTCTGAACTGGGGACTGGGGACGATGAGCCCCAGGGCAGGAATGCTGCTGGGGAGATCAGACTGTGCTCGTCAAGGGGGGAACGTGTGTATGTGTCCCCTGGCCCCTGGCCCCTGGTCCCTGGCCCCTGGCCCTGGCCGGGAAAGGAGCCCCCTCCTCCTCACAGGATGGATTTGCCGGCAGAGACGCTGTCTTCAGCCAAGAGGTCGGGGCTCATGGCCGGGCACGGGTGAGCTGGGGCTGCTGTGCCCAGGACGGGGTTGTCACCCCCGATGACAGTGTCAGGACGGAAGTCCACGTTCAGGGGGTGAGGTGGGCTGACACTGACTCTGTCGGGGAGGACGGCCCGGCCCAGGTGGCCGCCCCAGCCCGGCACTCAGACTGCTACCAGCTCAGCCAAGCCCCGCCTCCCGATGGAGCCCCATCTGCAGCTGGTCACCCAGGCCCCTGTGTGGGTGAAGGCGTCCAAGTGTCCTCTGCCACCGGGC
>VMDR010028932.1:0-12948 GCA_007922815.1 Macrotus californicus | reverse complement strand
ATATGTGGTTGACTCTGGACGGTGAAGTTTATAGGGTAGCCCACAAAATGAGGAAGGTGGGAGAAAATAAGCCAGATTTCTTTGGAATGAATTATTCTGTTAATTCACAGTTTGACTAGGTCTACAGTACCTAGGATAAGCTGTTCTATCAACCCTTCCTCACAGCCTCTGCAGCAGAGCATAGGACAAAGTCTCAAAAGACCCAGATTTGAGTTTATCTTGTATTTCCTGGCCCTGTGAACTTAGATAAATACCATCCCCTCCTTAAGATCTCATTGTTTTCTATAAGTTGAGAATAATAATACCTCTCTGCCCGCCTAATACAGTGTTGGCAAAGATCAAGACGACACAGCGCTAAGACAGTGTGTGCTGTGTGAGGCCACAGAGACAGGGCTTGTGTTCAGGTTGATGAGAGTGGCGGTGACCAGGGCCTGAGCAAGGGGAAGAAGAGGCGGAGACAGAGCCGGACGCGGCAGCGGGGCGGTTTCTCACTCTGTCTGAACGGGCACCTGAAGTGTGGTGGCCTTACCGACCCAATGAAGTACCCACCACTTCAGGGGATTGGAAGCTCACTGCGTTTTACCTCGTTGAAAGCTGGTGAAGAAGTGGTTGGAAGGGTTCACATACGGCCAAGTTACCCAAAGTTAACATCTCGGTTGATAATTTCTTGCTGTTTCATTGTTATGTGTAACCTATTATTGCCATGTTAGATTTCCTAGGCTTATCAAAATTTTAATGCAACAGACCTGACTCTGGCCTACCACATTTCCAAAGACTTAAAAAAATATGATGTTAATACAAGACAGGATAGCTGTTAAGCTCATATAGTTCGGACTTACAAAATAACAATTGCTTCTAAGTTATCTAAGACTTTAGAATGCATTCTTTTTTCCTCTTTTGGTGCATTTTTTTGAAAAGTCATTATCATTCAATATATACAAAAAGCTCAGATAGGTGATAATGAGCAAAATTTATGTTGCAGAATGGCAGAAACAAATAGCACCATCATAACAGCAGGCACCTAAAAATGGGCCAGGGGTGATTTTTTTACAGGTGTGTGATGGACTCCACATGAAGTACCACTATTCCGTCTGCTTGCTTCTGTCCCAGAGACAGGCAGTCTCACAGCCCAGAAACCCTTCTCCTTGGGTTGGATATAGATGATGCTAGATGCAACAGCAATGGTCTATCATAGATACAATTCATCTCTTTTGAAACCTAGTTCCAGTTCACAGTAGAGGAGTGAGTTTTGGAGCAACAGTAAAATCTGATTCTAACACACCAACCACTGCAGCCCTCTTGTCAGACCCCAGCCTAGAGCCTCCGTGACTCCCTTTTTGCAACTTCCAGCACTCAGAACAGAGTTTCTTGCTTCCCAGTCCACGTTTCAAAAGGCTGTCTAGACCAATGTTAGGGTTCCTCACTCACCGACTGATGCCCTAACCTGCTTGTTATTATGACTACTTTACCTAATTTATGGCGACGGAACAAATTCATACTGATAAGTCAAAACATTTTTGAGGCCTTAGTAGCGAAAATAAAATGTTTGTACCTTTTCAACAAAAACATGCTCAGTACCAAAACTTTATCACGTTTAGCATGAGTTTTCTTTTTTCCTAAAGGAAGATAATCTTAATATCCTGTAGAAAATTCCCCATCCACAGTCTGATTTCTTTCAGTAACATAGAGATAATCGCAAACAGAAGTTTATGATATCTTCTAAAGCAACATACCATACTAAGAGACTAAATGACAGAGTAGAAAGAATATTTCAAGAGAATTAGGAGACCTTTTTATTAACCTGAGATTTGACCATGTAGCTTTGTGTAGGCTTTTTTGGGGGGTCTTATGTTTCATATTTACAAAATGGTTTCCATGGTCCTTAAAATCTCTTCCTGGTCAAGTTCCTCATCTGTGAGAGGCAGATTAATAAGAACAGCTGGACAAGGGTGGCAGTGAGGATTCAATGGCGCTCAGCACAGAGTTCGTTGTAAGAACATTAACAAAAGCTGAATAAATTAAATGTTTCTATAATAAGTCTTTAATTATTTATCCTACCTGCCTATTGTTAAGACTATTATACTACTATGGTTGAACATGTTACATAGGCATTTTTACTATATGTAATATAAATTGGTAAGCTATGAATAACATAGTTGGATTAGTACAATAGGTACAAAATGTCCTGGAAATGAAGACCGAAACATTGGAGTTCAAATATCTTAGAAGTTTAGGTTCGATTTTGAACAAACTGACCGTTGCTGGTTTATGAATATGTGAAAACGGCGAAACCAGTTTAACAGGTTTTGTGCTCCTTTCCTCTGATCTTGTTTTTTGGTGCTTGTTTTTAGTGTCTGATTGGCAGGAACTTGGACTTGAACTGAAATCCCAAGGAAAGGGACACTTTGGGGAAAACAGGGTATTTTATTTCTAACTCTTTCTTTCACAAAAAAGTTAGGAAGCACTTTTTTTCTTATGTTGATGAGTTAACAGAAAAAATTTTGGACCAAAGTATGGCAGTGTGACTCGTGAAGATGTTCACCTACACGAATGTTTATAGACACAGATGTTAGTTCGTAAATTCTTGTTTACATGTGAATTCATATAGCATTGTCCTGTGAAACAGAAAATGCATTTTCTCATTTTGTACAAAGCTAACTCACTTTCACCTTTGGTACCAGCTAATGAAGTACAAACATACTCTCACTATGTCAGTCAATTGATTCTTTAATAGCAACTTAAAGTCTGAACTGAGGGAAAACTTGAAATGCTTACAAGCAAATGTTCAAAGGTTCATATCACTTTCTGGCTGGGAAAGAATTTATAACTTAGTGGAACAAGATATATGATGTGTGTTTATAAGGACACGAACCTGATTAATAAAATAGATACTTATACTATTGTTACATTATTATCATATATCAAAATTAAAATTGTTTTTGAAAGTAGTCGCCAGACTGTTTGCTTCTCTGACAATGTTGACAGAAGTCAAAGCGTTTTGAGATCTTCTCTCGATTTGTGGTCCTGGTCACTCTCCATAAGAAATGTAAGTAATATAGAAGTTTATCTGCAAAATAACTTTCCAGTCTTGATTACTCACCTTTATTATAAGAATGTCCACAAATAAATTTGTTCTCTTTTTTCCAAAAATAAAATGCATCCCCCAAGAATAGGTATTGGTCATCTTCTAGGAATACTGGAAAAACATGTAAAAATGGAAGCCTAGCTCTTTCTTGTAATATACAGTTGTAAAGTATCTTTGAAGGCAGAAAACATCGTCAGAACTAGTAAGAAAACATTGACAAACAAATGGCTGTGGCTACATATATAATGAGTCCACTGTGGGCAGTAACAGGCAAGAGAGCTTCATGCGGAAAGTGGAATTTGAGCTTGGCCTTGCGTGATAGAGACGGATGAGCATGAAACATTACAGAGTAATATGTCACAGATTATATATTTTAGATTCCAAAGAAATCTTCTTTTAAATTACCTAATTTTACTGATGAGAAAACAGAGCCAAAGAGATATTATGAATTT
Source organism: Macrotus californicus (assembly GCA_007922815.1). Classification (NCBI taxonomy): domain Eukaryota; kingdom Metazoa; phylum Chordata; class Mammalia; order Chiroptera; family Phyllostomidae; genus Macrotus; species Macrotus californicus. The sequence continues at coordinate 9,411 of VMDR010028932.1, read as the reverse complement.
CTCAAGGAAACCCAACTAATTGGAGAGTAGGAATCAGGTTACTAGGGGTTGCTGTAGGGCTCTTTTCATGATTACAAGAAAAGCATCTCTCTGCTCAATCAAATCCATAAGTGGTTTGGAATATGGAATAGGATGGTTTTATTTACTGATTTAATAAAACCAACAGATTGTTTTAATGTTAAATTCAAATCGAGAAGTATACTCTTACCATCTTTTTTATTGTTGTTAAATTACAGTTGTTCCCCTTCCCCCCCATTACTCTCCCCACCCTACCTACCCCCACCTCCCACAGTCAGTCCTTCCCTCCCCCAGTGTCTTTGTCCGTGAGTCCTTTATACATGTCCTTTGATGGTCCTTCCCCTTCTTTCCCCATTATCCCCTTCCCCCTCTCCTCTGGTTACTGTCAGCTTGTTCTTTATTTCCACGTCTCTGTTACCATCTTTACTTTTATTTTGTTTTCAAGATTTTTAAAATGTTATACGTCTTTGAAACTATAAAAGGACTCTTTTGCACTTTATTAATTTCTAGATAAATATGACTACATTCATGAACATTGATAAAACGGCTAACATTTGATACAATGTTGCCACTGTGGGGAACGTTCGTGTTTACAGACAGGCACAGTCTTGAGCTGCAGCTTGACTACTTGAAAAAAAAAGGTTATATAAGGCCAAGTTTCTCTAGGTGGAAAGTGTTTTTCTTATAACCAACAACACACTGAGCAAAATTCCCATCTTACTGCAAAAATGGAGTTGACACTGTTAAAGTTGCTGTGATTACTATAAAGAAGCCCAAATATGGAGCTAGATGGAGCATATCACAGGAAAAATCATTTCTTCAGCCCGTGTTATGAAGGGGTTAATTATGAGACCTGAGATAAGGTGTCCGCACATCTAGGCACTTCATCAAGCCAAGGAGTCAGGAAACAAGAAAGAATAGATGAAGGTGCTAGGGATAATAATGATGGCAAGTAATGATTTCCCTAGAGGTGAACTGATCTATGGCCACGAGCAAAGAAAAAAAGCCTAGAAAGTACCATAACATTACCTTGGAGTACTTAACAGACTCAAAAGCAGTAACCCTGTGTCAGAAAAGGCCCCATCATCCTGCTCATTTTAGGTAAAAGAGTTATGCCAAAGTACAAGAGGGGAATGCAAAATTCACATATGAAATTAAACAGCTGAAAGGTATGATTTAACAATGCTCAAAACTCAATAAGCCAAAGATAAACAGCAAATTAGATGACTCAATGTCAGGAGGAAAAAACATCTTCCATCGATCCCATCGTCAAAAATTAATCTGCCTGAGAATGCCCTCTGCTCCAATCCCCGAGCTGATGAAGAGTGGAGAAATAGAGTAAAACCTGTGTACGAACGCTTCACCTTCAGGCTAGACCCTGATTACAATCTCCTGTGAGACATTTCAGCATGAAGCGCCTCTCATGTTGGGACTGCGAAATTAAATTGCGATCAATACTTTACAAAAATAATTGGGGAAAAATGTTCAGAAGTCGGAGCTGCACTGTGTGGCCACAAACATATGAAAGTTATTTTTTTTCTACCTTTCTGGGGGTTATTCTTCAGGATAGATCAGTTCAAAGGTGTCTCTTGACAATAGTGTTCTTGGGATGGTTTCGCTCACCTTGTTAGGGAATTTTAAAAGCAAAGGAGCATTTACAGTCTAGGAAGAGCGGTATCGTACTGCTGTATTCTGGTTTCCTTTTACTGGAGCACTAATCTCATCCCATAAATTCTTCTCATCTCCTTTCTTTGAAGTTGATTTCAACTTCTTTGCAAATTAATGATCATCATTAAGCAGAAGTGACAAAAAATGTTATATTCCAACAAAATTAAAACACAGACACAAAGATTTGGTAGATTTTTGGAAACTTTGTTTCAGATTTGACTCAGATGCCTCAGTACATTTAAATGTTGAACTCTGTGGTCACACTTAGGATAAAAAATGTATTGAATCACACTCCGCTTCCTTAAGCAATGCTTAGTATTCAGCTTTTCCTTCTTGCCTCTCTCTGAATAAGTTCTTATTTTTGGCAAAGATTTACTTTTAATCCATAAAAGGAGGAGGAAGTAGAAAATGTAAATGCCTATGTGAAATTCTTGCTTTTTCAATAAGTGGTCATTTTTAGTCTTGTTATACAGAAATTTCAAAATATTGTACTTTATAATTGCATTTTTGGAATCTGCATTGACTTTTCTGGAGTTTTATTTGTTGTCTGACTCTTCTGACAAGACAGACTACTGATTTTCCTCACATGAATCATTTATTATAACCTGAGTCACACAAACAGGAGAAAAAAAGCAGCTGCATTAAGAATACACTATACAAACCACACTAAAGTAGGTGGTACACAAGCAGCTAAAGGGGAGTGCCTGAAAAGGAGTAATCAATGGCTTGCTGTCACCCTGGGGCAGGAACATATTGAGTGGTGTCCTATAGGGCGTGGGGACTGGGGGAAGAAATTGAAAGTGTGCTTATTAACTGTGAAAATGACAACACCCTGGACTGGACTGTGAACCCCTGTGTAGACCTACATACCATTTCAAATGACCTTCACCAAGGCAGTGACAGTATGTTCAAGAATTAGGGCAAGGGAGAATTTTATACAGCACCCCCAAATGAAACAGATGACTCATGGAAGCGTGATTAACTATGATAAATTTCAAGTTTCAAGTCAGTTTCCTTCCACCTTTCTGCATGCTCTTAAACAACCTTTTCACACTGTTATTCTGGTCAGAAAGTTATGTTAAGATTCACTGGAGGTGCAACTAAAACGGATGAGGAAAAAGAAGCAGCAGCATGGAATGGGGGGAGGAAGACATAGGCCCTTCTCCTCCGTGACCAACCACCCAGCCTGCTATTAGCCACACATACTGCACTCACCCAAAATATACTTCTGATCCTTCAGAAATACACTGTCTGGAACACGCTTCAAAATTGCCACTGCCTGACTCACACTGACTCAATTCTTCAAGTCATAGTCCAGACATCTGCTTTCCTAGAAATTTCTCTGAGTCTCCCCAGCTCCATAATTAGGCATTCTGACCCTATGCGTGCATTTTTATGGCATTCATATATTAAAATTAACTTTTTTATTTCCTGCTAGATTGTAATAATTTTGATAGAATGGTCTTTCATTGATGTTGTACACCCAGGCTTTTTTTCTAACATAAATAACCCAATTTCTTTATAGCATTCTCTCGCTGATTTTGTTTTCCAACTTTTAATTTGCCATGTGTCACATAGGGCTAATCTATATGGGGTTTGGATTTCTCATCTCTAAAGTAAAAGGATTGAACTAAATAAAGTGACTCCACATCCCTTCTGTGTCTAAAATTTCAGACAATAAAAATGATTAGATATTTTGCTAAAAAGCTAATCACAATGCCTGCCCCAGCTATGGCCAGTACTACATGACATGAAATACACCGTTGTTTTTTTTTTTTAGAAAAACAAAAATATTGTTCCTGTTTGTGTTCTATATGACACCACCTCACCCTTGGCTGCAGCAATGGTCCCTCACCAGAGGCACCATATATAAAGTTGTGCCATATGAAATTGCTGGTATTTACTCACTTTGACACATGCAAATGTTGATTTTCAGAGGATCAAACCAATATCTGGCTCTTCAGAGAATGGTGGCATGGTGTGGTAATAAAGCTAGAGTAAGACCAACCTGAGTTTTTTTGCGAATGGAATAGTCAAACGTACCATGATCCTGGCAGTTAGTATGATGTGAAAGCTGATCATTGTATGAAGCAGAGGATAGACCATCAAGAGAAGTGGCAGCTTTGGAAACATAAAGTCATGGTAACCTGAGACTGTTCATAAACAGAGTCCATTTATTAGCAGAAAGCATGAGGTAACGAAAAGACATCTACAACATAAAGACCAAGTTAGCAGCAAAAGGAACATAGACTGCATGGAGAATAACTGGGCCATATTATCGTTGGAGCTCTCTAGGATCTATGTATGAATGCCATCTACCCTAGTCCCCATCACCACCTCAGATCCACTGACATTCCAAATTACACTCAAAGGTGATGTGGTTTTTGTGCTTTTTTGCTATCAAGACACCTGTCTTCCCATGACCCACAATAACTTGATGTTCCTAGAAGTGCTCAGTATAACATGAAGGCAGACAAATAACATAAATATTAAGACACCATACCAGGCAAGGCTGTGAAGTCTTTATAACACTGGTGGCTATAAGTTACTAGGCGTCTGTCATATGCCAGGAACCTCCCTGAAGGCAGCTCTGGGGGATAAGCATTATGAGTCCCACTTTACAGATGAGGGAACAGGAACTCAGAGAGGATGGAAGGGCTTGTCCAAGGGCACCCGTCTAGCAAGTGTTGGAGCTGAATCCAAACACAGCTTTGTCGGTTCTAAACTATGAGCTCTTTCCACCATGACACACTGCCCCCGCCCCCAACCCCTGAAATACAGAGTGGTGGTAAAATGAGAGAGGGTGACTTTGAGCCTCTCCGTGTCAGTCATATGCCAATTATCTGCCCAACTGGACACATATGAAAGACTTCCCAGTTTAGCTTTGGCCCTGGATTTATCAACGTGGCTACTCTGATTCATGCTTCCCTAATGAGTCAAACATTTGCATCGGCCTCAGGAAGTGCCTTCTGTAGTGCTAAACATCTATTGGTTTTGGATTAATGCTCTGGAGAGAAGCACTTTGGATTAATGCTCTGGACATAAACCACTTCATTTTGTCTGAAAAATCAAGACCATTTGTGAAGTCCATGGGAATGTCACCATCTGACTAAAACAAAACAGTGATTTCCCTTTGATATGGGACACAGGCTAATTAGATAATGGCCAGAGTATACTTAGAGAAATCTGTTATATTCACTAAAATGAGTGTTCTGTATGTTTCAGGCACTCTTCTTAGTGCTGAGGATGAAGGAGCAAGGGTGACAGACAAGATCTTGCTCTTATGTAATATATACTTTAGTGAAGAAAATAGATTTTTTAAAAGGAAGGGAAGAAATAAATGCAATCATTTGGATAGTAGCTATCATAAATACATATCTTTTTCCAAAAATAAATGACAGAGTGAAGTAAAGACAGCATGTATGGAGGGGAGTGTATATAAGATAGAGGTGTCAGAGAAACCTTCTCACTATAGGTAAGTTAAGGCCTGAAGGGTGAGTAAGCACAAGCCATATACATATCTGGGGAAATATTAGGTAAAGGGAGTAGTAAGTGCAAAGGCTTCTGGGCAGAGGCAACCTTGACACGCTACAGAACAGCCAAAAGAGTAGTGCGGCTTCAGTGCCGTAAGTGAAGGGGAGAGTGAAAGAAGATGAGGCAGCCAGCAGATAAGCTAGGAACTCGTAAGCTATGCAAGAACTTTGGATTTTGCTTAAGTGAACATGTGGAAATGTTTAAAAATTTTAAGCATGAAAATGACCAGAGGACACATGGATGCTGGGTGGTAACAATGGGAAGACTATTTACATCTACTTTTATTTTTCTATGCTGAAAGCCTCAGTACAGCATCACTTCGGTAAATACATCACGGCCTAGTATCTGGTTCTCAGACTTATAAAATAAAACTTGATTTTTTTTTCATGACGTCAAATGAAAATACATCTCTTAAGGTTAAATACAGCCTAATCAAGGACTTAAGAATCTCTATACAAAGCCAAAATGTCCGTATTCTCATCTCTAACAAGAAATCATGAGAGTCCAAAAAAATCTCAAAGTCTATTTATACAACCCCTGGCATTTATTTCCACTTTGCTAACAAATCTGGAATAATGAAAGTTTATTGACTAAGACGCTCTCTCCCCTGAATAGTGCTTAGGTGAGCACAAGCCATGTTTGCCTGTCGCGGTCTCCCATGGCCGGGTTGCCATGATTAGCTTTCCTGCTTTCTAAGGGAAATGTCTTTCCATAGATCTCCTATATTCAATCAGATGATCACCAAGTTTGCTGGCCTGGGAGCCCTTCTGCCTCCTGCCAATGACTTTGAGCATCTATTCTCAGGTTACATATTGATACTTCATTGTAATTTTGTTCTATGTCTAGAGTCCTGGAAGTCCACCCAGTATAGCTACCAAAGACTGATGGCAACTGGAACAAAGGGAATGTAGAGATAAATCAAATAATCTATTAATGAGTGTAGACATTCCTGCTTCTCAAAGAGTAGGCATGCTCACTAATAGGAAGTGAGGGCATCTTTGGAAAGTGGTTGACATTGACTGTTTCCCCCTTGGGAATCTATTTCTCTGAACTTTGACTTTCTCAGCCCTACCCCAACTACTTTATAATGTTGATTATAGTCAACAAGCTTTGTCCTGATCCATTCTAGACTCAAAGCACATATATCAGCTCAAGGAAGACATTCCTGATATCCATTCTCCCTTCAGAAAAGCAGTGTCTTCATTCTGACCTAGCACTTCTCAGAGCCCCATGCCAGGCTTATTGTCTTCATCATGTTCTAGATTTATTCTGACCTCAAACTCATGATGTGGACTCACAGAATTCCATCTTGGGTGCCACACTGTGAATTGTGTAGCCCATCCCCCAAATTTTGAGGTAAGGTTTCATGGCTGACAACGACTTGATATGTTATTTCCCTTAGATAACACTTTTGCTTAATGGAAAGACAACTGAGGAAACATTGTGAATTATAGGGATGATGGTTTGGGACAAGTTGTATTACACATGGCAGACTCTTCGTTGTGAAATGATCTGGCCAAGGGCCCATGCTGAAGAGGCAGCCCCATGCAGACCTCGTAAGCCAGAGCTGATGGAGCCAGCACTGGCCTGGCAATCCGAGGCTGGTTAGGGACTAACAGTAAGCCTTGGCATTAAAAAAAAAAAAAAGAGCAATTAAAATTCTCCTTTTAAGGAATTTATAATGGGAAGTGGGGAGAGAACCAAAGTAAGCAGTGAGAGCTAAAACTGAAAATATTATTAGAGAATTCCACAGAGTTCATGAAAAGCTGAAGTTATGAGGGAGCAGAGGCTATGAGTAAGTTTGGGAAGTAAACTATTAGTAGGTAGAGGATATAAATATATATAAAATGACCTATTTGATAATGATATACAGAGAAGCGAATATGCAGAATCTTAATCTTTGCTCCTTGAGAGAAAGAGTAGATGAATCACAAACACTTGTCCCGAGGTCTCCGGAGATGGTTGAGGACACGTCCGTTCACTACATTCTAGTTTTCTCTGAGTCTTGGCTGTCGGGCCATGTGGCTGAATGGCTATCACTTGTGAGATTCTCATGAGGTTACTATTTCCTTACTATTCCCAGGTATATCGTTTTAATATGGCATTATATAAATAACTCAGATGAATTTCTATTTATTTCTGTATAAACAGCCTAACTGCAACTCAGAAGCATACATCTCAGAGCTGAATGCGTTTTCCCTCACTGAAAATGGTTATTTGATATAGGTAATTTATTATGTAATTTCTTTTATTTAGGTATTTCCTTGGAGGAAGCCAAGTGATGTTGGACATGACTTCTGTTTCTCAATGCATACCAAGGGATTAGAATTAAATGGAATTCATATTTTATCTTGTGATATCATACAAAGACTTTATATTTTAAAGGCGCCAATGAAATTATTATATAAACAATTACTTATTTCATTTTCATCCAAAGATGAAAATGAGTCAGTGTACAAGATTGAAAAATAATTTGATATTGCCAATGTTTTAAAATCTGAAGTTGCTTTTACATTATTTTATTGTTAAAAGTTTCCACAGTGAATCAAAGTTCAAGGGGAGAAATACTATCAGCACCAAATGACAATTACATTATGTTTTTCAACTCAATCACATGTCAGAACTATGGTTATATAAAACTTTTTAAATCTATTCTATAGATATTTTTTATTTTAAATATATATATATATATATATATATATATATATATATCTATTGCTCTCCAGGAATGAATTTATCCTAGGAAAACTTTGCTTATTGGCATTTCATATTTCTGCCAAGTACAAATCTATTACAAACATTCCCATCATCCATACATGCATCCTTTACCAGGTTTTCTTGGTGTGCACACACCAGGCACACCTTCCAGAGGCAGAGGTAAACACAGTCAGAAGCAGAAAGGAGAAGGAGCAATTTATAGTCATTATTTTAGCTGCATGCTGATAAAGTTGTCGATTATTCTGCTTTTTTTAACAACTAAACTTTGACCTGAAACCAAGCAAATTCTTGAAATCCAAGCAGCTTTGTTTCTAAATAAAAATTCAGAATTCTGTAAATACTGAATGGCCCCTGGGCAATGTACCATTGCAGGTTAAATATGTTTTGTCCCGGAGGCTGCAGTCTGTAGGGTACAGAAAACAAGAAAAATGAAATGGGTGACCCCGGTTGGTCTGGAGTGGATATTAACATATACCACCTAAGAGTCTCCAAACGGGACCCTATTTCTGCTATCAGTTTCTCTGTCCTCAGGAAATTGTTGCTAGTTAGAGAAGGGCAGAACAAAGAAGAGAAGTGAGAGCCCAGTAGTGCTGGGAAGGGCACATTAATAATATTTAAAAACTAGAACATTCTCCTGATCTATTCTTTGCATCCTCTCACATTTTTAAAAAGAAGGAGAAAGAAATAGCACCTCCTTTCGTAGCCTAAAGGGAGCATAAAGAACAAGGTCCTCTAGGAATGTTAGGACATTTCCATTTTTTCTCTCTAGTTTTTCTGATATTATGTTACTAGAGAGGGAAAAGAGATGGCCTATATAATTTTTTAAAGCTTATAAAATCAGCATTTACCATTTATTGCCAAATGTAGCTCCTTGAAAGCTAAGAAAAAAAGAAAAAATTAGCATAGGCATTGAAGACAAGACTAAATAGAGAAAGCTCTAATCCTTTAGGAGCTAAATGAAATCTATGTTTCTGTTCTGTTAAGTATAGTATAAAAGGGCCAAAATCATGGGCATTAGCCCCATAGGGGCCAGTTAGCTAGACTCAAATTCAAGGCCACAGAATATATATCTAACTTTGCTGCTGGCAGTTAATTATATCAATGACCATCACGAGGAATAGAAAAGTGTCTTCTCAGTGCCTATTTTAACATTGCCTAACACTTTCAGCTTGGCTGTTATAATTGTCAAAAAAAATTGGAAGCATTTAAAACATCAAATCAATTTTAAATGTAGACTTACATCCATAAGCTGCTATGAAAACATGACATTTGTAAAATACAGCCAGGTATCTCTCTTGTAGATGAAATTCTCATATTTTATTTATCCAAAGCTAAGAGCACATAGTCTACTTCGTGCCCCATAGTTCACGCTGTGGTTTTTCTCATTGTAGGGTTTTTCATTACAAAAATGCCTATAAATATCACATTAAAATCATGGGAGTTGAAAAAGTCACAACAATTGTATTTGTTTCT
>VMDR010028931.1:0-12947 GCA_007922815.1 Macrotus californicus | reverse complement strand
TCTTTGTTCCTACCCACCTAAAGATTACTGACTGGAATAATGATGATACAAATAAAATGTTACATATATAATAATGATAATAATATATATAACAGTAATGATAATAATGATTTTGATTTACAAATGATAATAATATATATTATTAACAATACTAATATATATAATGAAAATGATCACCACAAGACTTGTTAGAATGGACTAAAATATGTCAACAGAAAGATAAATCTCGTTCAAAAGAAACAGACCCAAAGAATATTCAAGTAGTTCTACATATCAATATATCCACTTATTTACTAATTCAAATGTTTACTGAACACCTACTATGTGACAAGATAATGCTAGATAACAAAATACTTCACCTTTATATTTCTAGCACCTACAAAAGTATCAGACAGAGTTCGCATTCAGTAAATGCTTTCTGATTTCATAAAGTTCATGTATTCGGAGATCTAGAAACCCAACAGTAGAGATAATGAAAACAATTTCATTCAGGATAAAAAGGGGAAAATGAAGTGATATCATTGCAAGAGTATGCTCTATGCTACCTAAGCGGACAAATGTTCTAGATGCTGCTTTTCTAATTCCAGTTGCAAAACTGGTGCAGGGGCAGGCTATAGAGAAGGAACTGCAACTCTTTCGATGTCTATTAAAGGTTCCATTCCACTAAAAGAGAATTTGAAAAATTCTGTATTGCCTCCTTGATGATTTGATTACTCAGAAGACTGAGGAAGCAAGTAGGGGAACTTAACATATTGACTTGACTTTAACTAATAAGGAAAAACTAGGAGGCGAAGAATACAAAGGCTACAAGGGCATCAAGAAAAAGAGGCAGTGTCTTATTAGAGTTGAATGCTGGGAGATGAGTCTGTATCTGTTAGTATTGCATTAGTGGTAAGTGGCAGGAATCCGATTTCAAATGGACTCAGGCACAGCTGGATCCAGGTTTTAAAGTGAAGCCACCAGGAACCAGTGTTTCTGTGTTGGCATTAACTGTGTTGCTGTGTGCTGGCTTCGTTCTTAAGACAGGCTCACCTCTCACCGTGGCAAGATGACTTCCGATAGCTTGAAGCTTACGTTCTGCAAGGTTAGTAACCTCATTAAAAAGAGAGCATCTCTTTCCCTCTAGTTTTTACAAAACTCTGTGGTTTGAGAATCACTTGACAGGCTTACATTATGGGCCTATCCCTAAACCAATTACGTGACCTGCATCGGGGATGGGAGTAGGAATATACCAAGAACATACTAGGTCTGAAACCGAGGACAGAAAGTCAACATTAATCAAACCACATGGACCAAAAGAATAGTTCCACAAAGGAAAATTAAGGGGCTACTACAAGGATTAGAAGTACTGAGGGTTTACTCATTTATTTCTTCAGTCGACACTTACTGAGTGGCTACTATATATAGGCCTATATTAGATTCCAGGTATGTAACAGTGAATAATGTAGACGAAAATCCTTGTTCTACTGGACCCTACATTCTAGTTGGGGTGAGAGAGAGATAATAAGCAGCTACATCAGTGTAATATGTAATGTTTCAGGTGGCGATGTGTGGTGTGAAAGCAGCAGGAAAGGGGAATAGAGAAAGTTGGGGAGAAGGAGTGCCATATTTTTATGTGAGATTATCAGAGAAGGCTGCATGGAGAAGGGGACATTTGAACCAATAGAGATTAGGGAATGAACTCTGTAGATATCTGGGTAAAGGGGGAGAGGAAATGGCAATGCATGTGAGGGTTTGTACCTTGCATGGTGAGCCAGAGGAAAGCAGGGGATGAATTCAAAGAGTGTAAAAATGTCTGGTAAGCCGTTGACTTTGATTTTAATCTGAGTGGAGAAGCCATTGAAGATCTTGAGAAGAGTAGTGTCTTAATCTAGCTGACATTTAAAGATGTAGACTGAAGGAAGAAAACATTAGGTAAGGGATTAGTGCAATAACCCAGAGCAGAGAGGTTAATAGTTCAGATCAAAGTGATAACAGTGGACTTGAAGTTAGTGCCATGACTGAATTGGAAGGATGGAGTTGCTGTTAACTGAGATGGAGAAAACTGTGGGAGAAACTGGTTTGTAGGAGAAAAACTAGGAGTTCCATTTTAGAAATATTAAATTTGAATTATCTATTATGACTCGAAGTGGAGATGTTACAGGCAAGTCTGGAATTTAGGTGAGATTCCTTGGCTGGAGAGTTCTCAGTATGTAAGTCGTATTCAAAGCTATGAGCCTGGGTGAGATTATTGAAGGAGAGAGAATACAGAAGATAAGAGTTTAAGAATGAGATTCTTCAGAGTTTACATGTCAGCGTATGTCACAGAGTCAGCAAAGGAGCCTGGAGACTGAGAAGAATCAGCCAACGAGACAGGAGACAATCTAAGAGAGCTAGATATTGCCAAATGAAGAGAGGTCAAGTAAAAATCCGGACTGACCTATGGGTTTAACTATGGGGAGGCCTTGACAGGGGCAGTTTAAGTGGTACGAAGGGGAAGAAAACCCCCTTGGAGTCTGTTCAAGAGAAAATGAGGAGAAAGAATTGTGAAGACTACAAATACTAACTAACAACAACACAGCTTGTTTCTGTGTGTTTACAACAAAAGGAGCAGAGAAATGGGGCAGTAACTAGAAGAGGGATGTCAAGAGAAGATTTTTTTTAAATGGGGAAATTTGTATATTGATAGAATGATCCAGTGGAGAGAGGCAAGTGCTGATGTAGAGAGTAAAGGCAGAACCGATGAAGCCATGCTCTTGAGAAGACAGGCAAAAACAACAGATGCTCACTACAAGAACATATGGGAGATTTTAGAAAAACAGATTTCTAAAAGCCTACAGTATAGATAACTACAGTTTTATGGCCAACGTTATTAAAAATGAACAACAGATTAAGAAAAATGAGAGAGAACAAGGAGTGAAATTCTGATGGAATGGAGGATTCTGGCTTGAATCTAAATTTTTAATCACCATGGGCTTTCAGACATGCCTGCAAGTGTTAGTGTGACAGCGTGAGCCCTCCATTATTGTGCTTAAGGAGAAAAGGAGTCTCCTGGGAAAGAATTCATCCTGAGGAAGAGAAGTAGGGCTCTTAAGTTTAGATCAATAACTGGACGAAGGGGGGAGGGGCAATTAGTAAGTATAGCGTGATGTCTGTCTCTCAGATCTAACCTCTGGTCCAGATTCTATAAACCCATGTTACAGTCCTAGAGAGAGTATAACATAAGAAGCGAAAGCTCTACTTCAATAAACTGTGTAAGATACTAGGATCACAAGACAACCCTACTTGTTACTCATCCGTTGATGCTAACACACAAAGGAGAAAAGCCTTGATCCTGCTTTGGGGCAGCTTGGCCTCAATATATTAATGACTTTAAAAATTGCCTCCCCTCAACTTTAACATTTGATGAGTCTGCAACGGACTTCAGCCCCAACAGTTGTGGCAGCAATAGAGGCCAGCCCCCATCACCCTGTAGCAGTGGGTACTGGTTCCAAGAGTGGGGGGGATTTTAATAGTTTGTAGCTTCAGGAGCCAACACCCTTAGCATAGACATCATCTGTGGTAGTGGCAGTGGTCGGGCACTATCGAGTGACTTCAAGAGGTTCGGGCAGCAGAGAGCACCAAAGGGGGCCAGGGTAGGAAAGAATCATGGCAGACACAGGTGAGGGCTGAGATGACTCATTTATGAGCATCTGTGTCATACCACCATAGAACCTACTGGAAACAACTGGATGAAACTTGGTAGGTTGATAGAAGTCCCATGATATATGTTTGGGGTGAAAATCAGAAGAAGTAGGTTCCATTTTATACTTAGGTTGGTGAGACTAGGAAACATGGGTTACAAGAAATTACAATCAAGCAAGCTCATGAGGAGGAAAATACTAAAGAAACACATGTAGCTAAAGAGAACTAAGTTACTAGTATGTGCCAGTAGTATTACCGGCACGAGGAGATGTACACAACCAAGAACACATATGAAAGAAAAAGATAAGGAAGGATACAGCGCAGAGCCAACTAAAATTGAGGATAACAAAACAATTGCAGTTAAAAAAAAACAACTGTTTGGAAAAAGAAATTGATGTAATGCTGATAGATGATAGATTGCTTTACTTCTTTTTTTAAATAAAGAAAATGACTATCAAAATGAGAGGTTGAAAACATAACTAAGCAGGAAATGCTTTGAATGATGATTATGAGATCCTCCTTATTATGTATCTATTTTTATCTATTTGCTAAAAGTTTTAGGAGCAGTACTTTTTTACTTAAACATTCTTAATATTTTATTGAAAACAAGGAATTAAAATTTGACATATGTCCAAGATTTAGTAAGAGTTTGACTCAGTGCTTTAGATCAGGGGTGTCAAACTCATTTTCACTGGGGGCTACATCAGCCTCTCAGTCTCCTCCAAAGGATTGAAATAATTTTAGGACCTGTATAAATGTAACTCCTCCTTAACCATTAAGGAGCTGAAATTTCATTCGGCTCTTTGAAGGCAATCACGAGGTTGATGTGGCCCCTGTGAAGATGAGTTTGACACCCCTACTTTAGGTGATGCAAAGGTCACAGTTCCTAACAAATTATGTCCTAAGTTACTGAGAGGGGACAGAAGTGATGGTGGGACAACAGCTGATAGTGTTTAAGTCATGATGGAGATCAAGAAAGTTGTCAACTGATTATCTCTGACTATTTTTGCAGTTGATAAAGCAATTTTATGTGCCTAACATTAGCTACTGTTATCTGCTACAAACACGGTAGGCATTGTACTAGACCAAGGGCCTGCAAATTATGGCCCACAAGCCAGCTTCAGCCTGCTGTCTGCTATTGTGCTAAGAATGGTACATTAATTAGTTTGAAAAAAAAAACAAAAGAAAAAGAGTATTCTTGACATGTGAAAATTATATAAAAATAAAATTTCAGTGTTCATAAATAAAGTTTTATTAGAACACAGCCATGTCCATTTATGTATTTTCTATGGCTGCACTTATGAAACAATGACAGAGTCGGGTAGTTGTGACAGAGGTATATGGTCTAAAAAGCCTAAGTAGTTACTATTACAGTGCTTTACAGATTTTCAAAACACATTTACATGCACAATTTTATTTGAAATCACAACTCTGTGAGTTTGGTAGTCAGGGAGTATGAGGGCCATTTTGCAGATGAAGCTCAGAAAGGTTTATTGGCTTGTCCAAAGTCATAAAACTAATTAGTGACAAAGGACTTGTAGGACTTGAACCCAGATCTTCTAACTTTCAATTCAGTGTTCAGGGTATAAAATAGCTAGTGTTTACTGCATTGTTAATTTCTGCCAGGAGCCGTTCTAAATCTTTTACCCATATTAATTTATTTGACTTTCACAATGACACTGTGAAATGTGTTCTATTATTATTTTCATTGTGCAGACGAGGCAACTGAAGCACAGAGTCACTTGCTCAAGACCACAGAGCTGACAGTGGGTGGTGGAGCCAGGGTCTGAGCTAGACCGTCGGGCTGTAGAGCCAGAGGGCTTACCTACTACAAGCTCTGCTTCCTCCTGGGCATCTGGCACCCTGGGCCAACAGCAAACCCGTGTGCTGGGTAAACCGTTGGGCGACTGCATTGTCTACAGAATAACACCAGCAAGAGTAGTGACCATGGGTTTGCAATGTACTGTGTGGAAGTTCCTCAGAGGAAAAGGGCTTGTAGTGAAGCTTTAAGTTATTAATTTTCTGTCCATTGTGTTGTTTTGCAGGTTGCAAATGCAGGGAGTGAATTTACAGGTTCTGTTACCTGCTTTTAACTAAGTATTCCTCTCAAAGTGAGAGGAATACCTGAAAGGATCCATATGGAGAAACTGCGTGTAGTGAGCAGTTTACACTTACATGTACGTGTATATATTTGCTGACTCTAATAACATCAGCACAATCGACAAGATGATGGCAGAGCCACCACCTGTGAAGTGAGGGGCAATCCTTTGTCAGCCGCAATGGATAATCTAGTATGTGTAGTCTCATTGCTCTCTCCAGAAATATAAGTAATAATATACAAAATGATAGAAAATCATTAATAAAAATAATTTTGCAGGCAAAAGAGTTGGACCCACTGACCCATACACACAAAGTAAAGCTGAAACCCTTCAGCAATGAGTTGGATCTCTGAGTTCAGTAACTACCAGGAACATTCAGTTAGTTAAATGTTTGGGGTTTGTTCATATGATCTGTACCATTTCTATATTCCTATTTGTTTTCCAAATATTGCAGACTGTATAATTTGGGTAAGCTAGGGATTCAGAGTGGTCCTCAGGACCAGCAGGATTAGCATCACCTGGGATCTAGTTAGAAAGGCAAATTTTCAACTACCATCCGAGATTTACCAAGACTGAAACTTCGGTGGTGGGGTCCAAGAAGCTGTGTTTAAACAAGCTCTCCAGGTGATTTTTGCTTATAATTTGATAATCGCTAATAACAAATGTATGAAACAATTAAATTAGAAATGGTGGGTGGAGGTGGAAGACAACATGGGGGATAAATGGTGATGGAAAAAATAAATAAAAAAAATAGTTGGAAGGATAGAGAGACATTTCTCAATACTCAAGGATAATTAGTTTTGAATTAAGGCCATTTACAGTGACTACTTAAATTACAGTTTTACCGTCTTGTTATTCAAAAACAGGTCCAAAGACTGACTACATCAGTGGACCTCGGAGCTTATTAGAAATGCAGAATCTAGAGCCCCTCCTCCAACATAAATGAATCACACTCTGCATTTTAACAAAATTTCCAGGTGATTCATACAAACACTAATATTTGAAAACCTGTGTTATAAAAAATAGGTTTTAAAATATTTGATTGGGAATTAACTTTTAAAAATGTTGATATTTTGTTCGCTGAGTTTATGAAAGATATCTTGTTTTTAAAAAAATAAATTCAGTCTGCTTTAGTTTCAACCCCCATTATATGTGTGGATGTCACCTCCAACATTCAGGGAACAGCTGCCTGACAAGCTGTGGCGGGGGGGGGGTGGGGGGGGGCTCCACCTGCAGAGCCCCCCCAGCCACCACGGATGAGAATAAGTCTACCAAGACATGATCTGTTTGGGGAGGAAAGATGGCCAACCTCTCAAAGGAGAAGGGCCTTGGGCCTGTTCCTCAGTGGGCTTTTATTGGGTTCAATTTGCACAGGAATACAGGTAAAGCTCATCAATCATTGTCAGGCAGTAATGATCAAACAATAGATAATATACAAAGAACTCTGAGGGCTTATTCTAAGTCAGAGTCAGTTAGCTAAAGGGCCATAAAACTTTGGGAAACAAACTCATTTCATGCTTGGATCCTTATCAGAAAATTGAGGGCATTCTCAGCAAAGCAGGTTTCACAGGATTTTGTGCATTCTTTCTTAGGTTTGATCCTCTGGGAACCACCAGTTCCTGCCCAGGGCTACACCACCCACTGGCATTGTTTCAGGCTTAAGTCAGGCAGGGGAAGTAAGGCAGTCAAGAGATTAGGAGACTTCTTAATGACAGAATGAGGACTCAGGCTATGTCAAAGTCAAGGGGTGAGAGTCCATTCACCCTCTTTTTCTATTGCCCCCCAAGTCGTTCCCAGAGGGCCCGTTCGTGACTGTGCCTGTCTTAGGTTGTCTCTACCTTGAGGAACCTTACCCATCACTGGCTAACCAGTCATCAACCTGGGGCCAAGCAGGGTGAAGTAAAGGGGGCAGAGGCAGCGCCCCTGCCAGGGAGATAAGCTTTGTCTCCTTAGTGGCTTATGGTCCCAAGGTTCTTTACTCAGCCTTAGCCAGGGGGGTTACAGGTTCTAAAACCAGGCAGGCCAGTTCCTGACAACAAGCCCTTTGACGAGATGGGTGGGGATGGAAGCTGGAGGGGGTTTGGGTGGGGACTAGTTTTATACGTGGTCAGATCCTTAGGTGAGTAGGTCCATGTTCTGACAACCAGTGCTTTCTTGGGCAGCCTCATAACTAGAAGGTGGGATACTGGAAACAGCAAACCAACGGGTGTTAAGGTTGATTTTCTCTGGTAGTAAAATTCTGGTAATTTTTATTTCCTTCTTTGTGCTTATCTGTATTTTCTAAACTTTCTAGAATGAATGCATGCTATTTTTACAATCAGAAAAAACTGTGTTACTAAATAAAATGTTAAATTAAGGTATAATTTATATTTTAAAAAATGCACAGAGAATTTAACTGTTCCGTTTGCCAAGTTACGACAATTGCATACACCCTTGTAACCACCATGCCATTTTAAACCAGAAATTACCCTAATATAACATTCCTGAAAAATCCACAGTGCCCCCAAGGCTTTCCAACCTCTAGAGTGATTTGAATGGGCTACTCTGGAACAGCACACTGCATCTAGATTTTAACGAACACACCTCGAGCACAGAACTCACATATCCAAAGGTAGTCAGTGCTACATTGTGCATTGCTTTCCACATAGCCCCCTTGGTATACTTCTCATTCATACTTTACGTAGAAATTGAGAAAAATGTTCTCCTCCCATAATTTCCCCTCCCCCACAGCCATTGCTTTTTTTTTTTTTCTTTCCTTCCTGCTTTGAAACAGCTACTTACTTCCCTGCCAGCAGAGGATTCTATCAAGATGAAGCTTTGTCCGTGCCAAGGCAGACAAAGGGCTCTGAACAGGGCCTGCTTGCCAGTGTCTAGGAGAGGAAGAGCTGTTGCACCCCCTCTCCTGCACCACGCCCCCAAAACACCGACGCCTGCCTCTTAAACGTCTCTTTCTTGTTGTTCTCGTTTATGGTAACAATAAAAACCGAAACCATAATGCTGATTAAAAGAAAAAGTTTAAAACACACGGAGCACTTTCATAAAGGTTATCTCATTTCGTTAGGCTCCCTTGTAATACCCGTGAATTCTGTGGAAAGACACTAGTGTTCATCAAATCATTCCTTTGTTCACTCACACAGCCCATATTTATATATGTAGAAATTGTGTGCCAGGCAAATACTAGATACTAAGCAACAATGGAGAAAAAGGAATGGTCCCTCACAAAGCTTACTGTCCAGTGGGGAAAACAGACAAGTGAACAGGCCCTTATGAGTCAGGGTGCAGGAAATTCCGTAGTGGCTTATTGAGCCCAGGTAGGGATAATGCTGAAAGTTCAGAGCAACGACTCTCAGTAGGGAGATGTCAAACTACCGTGCAGCTGATTAAGGCAATACGCTGTGGCCACTGAAAGTTATTTTGTGGGACATATATTTGAGGAAATATTTGAGGATATACTGATAAGCATGTGTTACTTTTATAATCAGATAAAAAAATTGTAAGGTGAAAAACATAAGACAAATGAACCAAGGTGCTAGCCAACACCTAAGGATGGTTGCATTTATCCTCCACTACCTCTTAAGTCAAGTGGATTTCATGGTGACATTTTAATTTTTAAATGTTCCCTCATAACTTTTCTTTTAACAGGTTACCTGTAATTTGCTTTTTGGCTTTAAAATCGAACACTTACGGAAGAGTTTTCAAGTAAGCACCTATGTTTACATAGCCGTCCACAGCGCTTTCATACCTTATTTTACGTCACCTGCACAATAATCGTCTGAGGCCAGGCCCCTTGTTGTGAAGGGAAAGCAGGCTTAGCGATGTTGAGGCACTTAACTGGCCTCACAGGGTTGGTGGGTGGCGGAGCCAGAACGCCAATCTAGTATTTTTAACTCCAAATCCAGAGTTTCTTGCATTTCACATGAGTACCTCACTAGTATAACTTACATCCCATTGAGCCCCAGACATTTCAATAGGGCACGGGTGTTTGAACTAGCATAGTACTCGTATTCTTAAATTGATTTTCACTGTTGCTTTTCAGGATTATTGAAATAATAACAAATATTTAATAAGCGCCTAATACATAGAAGCAACATACAGTGAGTCCAACTCATTTCTGCTTTATTTATTTTTTCAAAGTATTTTTAATATGTATTTGTATTTTCCTGACTATAAAAGTAACTGCATGTAGAACTTTTTAAATCAATATTATTTTGTCATACAGTTTTTTTTTTTAAAAAAAAAAACACCTTTTCCCCTTCAATGCAGTGGGTCTATGATATAGTTTTTAAAACTTATTGTTTAAATTTTTATCAAAGTAATACATGTATGCAGATTAAATAGTCAAAGTATGATTAAGTTTACAATGAAAAAAAAAGCAGCCCCTCTTCTATTCCTCCTTGTCCAGATTAGCAATCTCCAACAGGTAACTTCTTTGGAAAATTTTAAGCTATTTGGGGGATATAAACCGTGATACTCTGAACTAACCCATGAATACCACTATTTTTTTTTTTAATTTCAGTATTAGCTTTTATGTGCTGATTTCCCTTGGGGCCCTCCACTTTCCTGCCCTTCTGTATCCACGGGGATGATGTCAGTTAACCCCACCCCTCCCTCCTGCTCTCTCTGTCTCCCTCACCCCTCCTCAGGGAGGAGTGGTTTACCTGGCTAGCCAGAAGTCTCACCTCAGCCCCTTGCTGTTTCTCTTGGGAGCATCTGCCTCAGGCAAGGTGCCCTCTGCTCTGCTCTTCCAACCTGTGAGTATACTCGGGCAGAGTCTGCCCTGTGCCTGAGGCCAGTGATGGAGCGGCTAAGTCGGCCAAACTCATAGTTGAAATATTGGAAAGCTCATCCCCCCCATGCTCCTGTCAAACAGAAGCTGTTAACACCCACTCCAAGCTAACACCCACCTGTAAGCCACCTGCCTGCGGTGGTAATGACAGTTTCCATCCTGCCGACTGTGTCTGCATGTCTTTGTTTCTTCATATGAGGGATTTCCCGGGCTCCAAAGCTGCTCTTAGTTTTACCATGGGAGTCAGAAGCAGAAGGGCTTCAACTAGTGGGACCAGCCTCCCCGTTCTCTGGTCAGACATTTCTAAGGTGGGTTCCACAGTTTCTCAGAAGGTCTCCCAGGGGACTGAGCTCATTGACACATGTTTGACTGGCTTTTCTCTCTCCCTTATCTCTCTTTTTCACACCCTCACTCTACTTCCTAGGATCACTTCCTCTGAATCTTTCTGGACCCAAACCTTGTCTCTCAGTAGGGGAGCGGACATGTTGATCATCTGTCTGACTCTTACACACATCTCTCAAGTGATACTAAACAACTGTGTTGCGACCATTCAAGGCCAGACAGGTTCACGGGATTCGGACAGATGGAAGAAAATGTGCGGAGCCGTGGGGATGCTTGACATGCCTTTATTCGAGGATGGGCGATCCACACACACTGCAACCTGCACGCCCCTGTGTGTTTCACTGCATGTCACCTGTCCCCTCTCTCCCAGCAGGAAGTTCTTAACCCCCTAATATACTAAATACAGACAAAACCAGTAGAGAGCCAACAGATTAAACAACAGAGCTTCATTCTGCACAGGTGAGCCCACTCAAGACTATGGGAACCGTTCATCGGATCCATCTCAAGATTATGGGAAACTGCTTCCCTTAGTTGCCCAGACATCTGGGTGAGGAAGCCAGACTGCCCTACACCCTTTACCCTACAACCACCTTCTATTATGAAAAATGAGAATTGAATCCTATCTTACCACCCTCCCCTCCCCACACACAAATACAGCTTTTATAATTAGCATGCCTCAGATGTAGTTATACAACCTATAGTAAATTAAATTAGTATTTATTAGTAATAATGCAATTGACATTAAATAATTACATTACTGAGGCTGTCAATATATATCTTACCTGATGTATAGACACACTTCTGCCACAGCTTTTGTTCGCAAAATCCCTCTGACGTGGTCAAACACATCTGAGGATTTACCAGTCCCATTCTGCTTTGGTGACACTGCTCCTACCTCCCGCTCCAGCTGGGACTGGTTGCTGTCTGAGCTATGCAGACTTCCATTTCAATTTTCTCTAGTCTGCAGAGTCAATTACCAGTTACACGTGTGATTTATAGAAGTGGAAGATTTTCTTCCATACAATTAATTGTTACTTACAAATGAGCTACTTCCAACTAACTCATTCACAATGGCATACTATTTGCATAGGGTGTTTTAGTTTATCGAGTATTTTCACATATGTCATTCCAGGTAAAGCCTCCAGCAGTTTGGTGAGAGAGGGGTTACCAGCCTCCTTGTGCAAATTCACTTAACACAGCGCAAGGGAGTGCTTGCTGAGTGCCACACACTGACAAGCCAGCTCTATAAATAGCAGTCCTCAAAACAACTCTATAGGTAGGAATCATTACTATCTCTATTTCATAGAAACAAAAATCAAGGTGCAAAGGTTTAGTAACTTGCCCAAGTTTAATTAGATATTAAATAGTAGAGCTGGGAATCAACAGTCTAGCTTGAAAGTCCATGATCTTAAAGAGTATTCTATGCTACACTTGAAAATGTTAAATAACCGAGGCAAAAAAGTAATTTTCTAGAGTCGGCCAGTAGATAAGGGTTAGAGCAAAGACTTGATCCCAAGTTTTTTTTAATTCCATGCTCACAATATTCTTTGGACTGCTATGCAAGATGGCTGTCAGCATTGGACTTGATGATAGACTGATGAGACACCTCAGGAACGTGAGCTGCTGGGATCCTGCCTCTGCTGACTTGGCTGTGTTCAGTGCATTTGTTAGGTAAATCTTTGATTCCATGTGCAACTGTTTCCTTAGAGTGGATTTTTAGAAGTTATATTTTGGATATAATATGAGGGTATAACTTTTTGAAAGGTCTTATCAAATTTTCTAAATAATTTGTCAGAAAGGTAGTTTCAATTTAAACTTACTGATGGTATAGGAACCAAACCATTGCAACCATTGACCTCTCTCTCTCATTTTTAATTCACAGGCAGGAAATTGAAATTTACCTTTTAAAACTTTGGCAATAATTAGAACCCTTTTTTGGTGTTTATCAACCATTAGTACTTTTTGTTTTAGAATATATCTTTCATAGTTTTTTATAGATGACAAATTAAAAATAAACTAGAATAAATACTAAATGCTTCTCTAGCTCACAGAAAAGT
>VMDR010028930.1:0-12952 GCA_007922815.1 Macrotus californicus | reverse complement strand
CTAAGTTAAGGTTACTTGCACACTGTAGGCATTCTTTTGCAGAAACTATTTTTGGAGTCATTTTGTCTTTTAAAAGCTTCTACATACCAATCAAAGAATGTGTTTCATTGTCTCTGAGAGGTTTGAGATCTTGTTTCTTTAAGGGTACCCCTTCAGGTGGAGATATCTATATATCTGTATCTATATCTGTATCTATCTATATATATCTGTATCATATCTATCAATTTATTATCTATTTATATTGGGTTGGCCAAATAGTCCATTTAATTTTTTCCATAAAATAAAAGATACACTTTTCATATTCACCCATTACTTTATTGATCTTGATATTTTGAGTATGTCGGCTATCTCCTGCTATTGGCTTCTAGGCTTCTAGTGGGTAGAGGGTAGGGGAGCTGCTAAACACCTTCCAGTGCATAAGCCAGCCCCACAGCAAAGAATTATTTGGCCAAAAGTCAATAGTACCAAGAAACTTCCCAGACTACTTTTGACATGTTTGATCAGTCACAGTACCTTCTTCACACATGGCACAAATCTTTTTTTGCATTTCAGTTGTGTTTTACCATCCTTGAAATAATAAAGCATAATGTGCCCAAAACGTTGCATATCGTCTTCCATCTTCAGTATTAAAATGGCTACACAAAAATTCACCGATTTGATAAGTTTTTTTAGTGCATGCTGACGTGACAGCTGTCATAACACAGTCTAACAAAATTGTTTTGAATGAAGTCACAGACAACTAAGCACCACTAGAGCCATCGTATGGAATAAACTAAATGAACTTTTTGGCCAACCCAATATTATATGATGGGGAAGGAGTTTCAGATCAGGTAGAACTCATCTTTGCCTTTCAGTTTTCTAAGATATATGAGGGACTCTGTATCTTAACAGCTATTCTAAAACACA
Organism: Macrotus californicus; assembly: GCA_007922815.1. NCBI lineage: Eukaryota > Metazoa > Chordata > Mammalia > Chiroptera > Phyllostomidae > Macrotus > Macrotus californicus. The sequence goes on along the minus strand of VMDR010028930.1, from coordinate 12,046 downwards.
TGGCACCGTGTGTTTTCTCTCCTTTTGCTAGGGTGATGTGGGGTAACTCAGGACACGGCCCCTCCATGACCTCTGAGAACAGGAGGCTGCCTGGCCAGCAGCCATGAGGGATGAGGAAAACAGTCCATATCTGGATATCCCAGGCCTCTCAAGGTCCCATGTCTCAAGGCTCCCATGTTTATCACAAAAGTAAAATAGGGGTGTCCAACCTCATGGCATCTCTGTGCCACACCGGAAGAAGAATTGTTGTCTTGGGCCACACATTAAATACACTACAACATGTAATCACAAACAAAACTCTCATAATATTTTAAGGAAATTTATGATTTTGTGTTGGGCTGCATTCATAGCCATCCTGGGCCACATGCAGCTCATGGGCCACAAGTTGGATACCCTGGTAGAATCTTCACATGGTAGTCCCTCCGTAACTCTATAAGTAGCACCAAGGCTGGAGGTGGGGGCAGTCTCTCCTGCTCAACCCCCTGCTGTCGAGCACTCCCATGGGATGTGAGTATTAAATAGCATGTCCACATCTGCTTGTTCTCCAGGTGGTTTTTTCGGAATATATGAACACAAGTGCAGCTCCCCGGCTGGGAACTCCTGTATTACAGGTGACTTGAAAAGAAATGTCAACAAACAAAATAGAAATATACACAATAAGGTCCGAGAGCTCAGGATACAAAAGAGTGGAGTGGGATCCAAGAGAGACCCCCAAACTCCAGAGCTAGTGAGAAAGCAGTGAGTTAAAGGGGCTCTGTGGGCACTGGCACCTGATTGCTCACAGAATCTTTGGGGATCTTCTTTGGACCCCACTTCTGATGCTAGAAACTGTTAAAAATCCACAGATAGCTAAATTAAAACCACCAAATCAATAAATAGTATGTAGGAAGAGTTCACTGTGCATATATAAGAACAGTTTGAAAATTAGGGTCCTTCAAATTCAAAGAATGATGAAGCTTAGGGGCATGGAGCCACAGGATGACATGCAGGTGAAAATGAAGTTGTTGACCCTTTACAACGATTGGCTGTCACAGTGGGTGTTTCCTGATGGCGGGGGACTGGTTAAAAGTGATTGTCTCACATTTTTAGGAAGATCATTTAAGTTTCTCTTGTGATTTTCTCTTATGTGAAGGCAGTTACAAGAGACAACCTAAGTTTCACTATGTTCATGAAATAAGATAGATTTAGTTTTACTTTTATGGCTGAAATGATTTTGTCTGCTCAGGGAATTCTCAAGTCTAGTCTCCATATTCTATTTACGTAATTTTAACAGAGGACAAACTGGTCCCTGTTACTCCATCTTAGCTAAAAGCAGGAGTGTCAGTCATGTTTTAAAGCCTGGAAATGCCTCCATTTAAAAGAGTATTACATGCCATTCAATGACTTAGCATTTATCTCAATTTATTCTTTTTGACTATTTATACTCTATTAACCAATCTCCTAGTAATTCCATCTTAGAAGATATTATGTGGGCAGATTTTCTCTTATTTTAACCAGGAAGACAATCCCACCAGGATTAAAGGGCGACCTACAGTAAGCAAGCACTTCACAGAGCTAAAAAATGACTAAGGAAGACAATTCAGGCAATACAAACTTTAACATCTCATGAAGTGGATAGTCTTCCAGAAAACTGCAAAATGGTGCAGAAAGTAGGATGCTTTATGGGCTAATGCATAAAGAACAAGAGACAAATAGAAATATCTGATTGGCTGGGGCTACATAGTTAACCTTGTGTGGGGAAGAGAAGGCCCAGAGCGGGCCTGGTGTTTGGGGATTGACTGACTGGACGTACTGCGTTTCTGGTCAAGGGGAGCGTTTACAGAGACACAAAAATGATCTCGGTGTTGGTTTGCTGACGTAGCACCCCAGCCAGGAGCAGCTCCACCGATGAAGGCCTTGAAAGTTATTTCTACAACAGAAAAAGGATTTGCTCATTGTGGCCCCTCCCCACTCACGCCTTCTTTCTCTTATCTGCACCTGGTGCTTTATTGGCTTGAAAAACAAGGCTAGGAAGGGCTAGCGGGGTCTTGTCTGTGTGAGTGGCGGACGTAACATCCCCAGCCTGTCGTGGAGCATGGACAAAAAGTATGTGAGCCCATCAGAATATATCAAGCGTGTGAATTTTAATGTCTCGGTTTGGGGAAGAAAGTAAGTGGATTAAACTTTGTTGCCCCTAAAATAGGCTCTGGGATGGAAAACACTCTGCTTTTAACTTGAAATTGGCTTGTTTGGGTGGGTAATTCAATCCCTCTGGCTTATGTTATTATTACAGGATTGGGCTAGTGTGTTACGGTTTAACCCTAAGGGGTTATGTATGTGATTGTGCCATGATGTCATGAGTTTAGAGTTGTTTGAAGTTCACTGCTTATTTTATTAGAAAAATATCCGGGCTTTTGGGAGAGCCAGCATTTCTCAGGTTTCATGTATTGTAATGGATGCATTTGCTCCATTGTAAACAAGCAGAATAGATTTTATTGGTATTCACCAAATTTTCAATCCAGAGAGCCCTGGATTCAGCACAGATGTCTGGTTCTTATCAATTGTCATGGGAGTGTGACACTGCATCTGCCTGTTACCATGAGCCTTTAATACCTCGACCCCAAAGGAAACAGTACTGCGGTCTAAAGCCTTACAGCTACTGCATTTGGCAGTCCTCACGCCCTGTGGGCTTTTCCTGCTTGTCTCTAGGGAATTTGGTGCTGAAATAGTTTCCATTCCATGCAAGACAGGGAAGCACACAGTTTTGGATCAAAATAACCTGCTTTGTTTTTTCAAAGATTACTTTTAAAAAATCGCGAACACCTGTCAGCAATGTGAAACTGGCAGGATTTATAAAAGTCATTTCCTTAAGGACTGTTGTATGTGATTATTTTTACTGGTCTGACATGATTTGACCTAGGCATCTTTCTGCGTTTATTTACCTTTAAGTTGCAATATATTGTTTGTAGGCTATTTTTGGAGCCGCTGGGGGGAAACTACCCATATGTAATGCATTTCGCAGGAAGACCACATGTTTTCAGTGATGAATCAAACAAAGCCTTGGAACTGGTGATAGAAGAATCTGTCTCCCTGCCCCCACCCCCCAGCCCCCACGTCTCTCTCTCTCTGTCTTTCTTCCCACCCACCCCTCTCCACTCTTTGCATCCTGAGCCAGGGAGACAGCTGTTTTCTCCCACACTGGAGAGGAAAATACTAAACTGTGGGATCTGGCTGTCCTGTCAGAACAATAGTGAGCTGTACACCTGTCGGCTCCTGGCAAGCTGGGATGGTAAAATGACTAACGTCGTTTCTCTGGCTTTCTCTTCTTGACAAGCACACCACTGGCTATGTTTCTCTCCTCTTCAGCTCACAAAGGCCTGGATTTCTCCCTTGAGGCACCGAGGGAATTAAGCAGTTTTACTACTGCTTCTAATAAACAGCTTCCTTTCGAGAAGGTGGGTTTTCTTGCAGAACATGGTTTATTGCCACCTCTCGGCCTGCTTTCCCACACTGGCCCCCCGCCCCCTCCCACGAGCCCTGACATGAGAGTTGGTTCTTTCTCCCTTTCTAGTCGCTGCTCTGCATCTGTAAGCATTTTCCTTCTGCAGCCACTCTGGCTTCCTAGAGGCAATCCGAAAGCCCCTTCAGCTAATGGCTCATTTAGCGATCAATTTGTCAAATAATGTTCACAGATGTTTTTCTGATGGAGCAGCACGCAGTGCAGGTAATGACTGAGTGAGTGATTACTTGGGACAGCTGACAGGATCAAGGCATCACTTCACCAGGCAGCTCAGAAGCTGGGGGGTACTGGTCAACCCGAGAGAGGACACGTTCCTTTTTATTTTTAAAATATTAAAATAGCCCTGCGATTTCACTGCTGTAGAGCCACGGGCTTGCAGCTTAAGTGGTTTTTTATATCCATGTGGGAAGAGTCACAACCGTATGACACTTAGGGGGAATGTAAAAGTAGTGTTTCTTTTAAGTCTGTGCTTCCTAGTTTTGAATTTTGACCATATGCTGGGGCTGGGCACATAAAATGAACATAAAAATATTATACATGTGATAATATCATAGTGGCTTGAAACTATCTTTATACCTGTTGACATTTCCCAGCCTCAAACACAATTCAGAACCAGTCAAAAGAAACACTAATTTTACAAGAAATGGGGAAAACTTTGTAGCTATTAATCTGGAATGATCTGTCAAAGATCTAGAAGAATGGAATCCAACTGAACTTGAACTACAAAAGCCAGTCCAAGACTGCTGAGCTGAGCTAAGAGTCCCTACAGCTGCACTAGCTAGGCTTTCTTTCATGGTCCTGAATTGTTTCCATTACCCTGAAAAGGGTTATAAAACCTACAATCAATTTAGTTTCTGGGGCATTGTGTTTTGAATACCGTTTAATAGGGTGTGACAAAAACACATACTTTCTCCACATGTTCTTGCATTGCAAGCAGATTGTGTGTGGTGCTGGGCGGTGTACCACGTCATGTGAACAGTACCGGAAGCTTTGGAATTGGAACTAAAGGAGCAGCACAGACAGCTAGTGTGTTCAGGGGATGAGAAGAATTTTAAATTTCCTAAACAACTAAAATCTTTATATTCTGCTTTCCATTCAGCTCAGCATTAGCCAGAGATAAACATTTTTAATTATTTCATACATGAAAAGTTAAATTGTGTTTCAGAGTGGAAGAGAGGGGTTTGGACACAGATGGAGAGAATACATTTAACAAGAACATTAATAAGGAGAGAAGGGTTGAATCTGATCTGCAGCTGTGGGTGTTACAGGATAAGGGTTTCTGCCCCTTTTGATGAGCAGGAATTGAACTGCTCTTCCAACTCGATGCCCCAAACCACTTTTTTCCTTCTCAAACGAGCAGGCTCATTTATTTTAATGGGAGTTTTTGACTAAGGAGAGAGACCAGTGCAACTGCTCCTAATCTATTTAGGCGCTGTCTGAATCTCTCTTTTATGCTTATGTTGTCTCCTAACACTGCATCGAGTTACTAAGAAATAGGATCCGCTGGTGCTTGTTAAAATTGTTAAATTTGCATGCTCTGGAAACTTCATTATTTGGCACACTTGTGATGTGGGTATTTTAGGTGACTTACAGCATACTGGAACACAGAGTGCTCAGCTAGGAGAGACAACAGACAGGAACAGGTGAGCCCAATGCATACTTGCCAGAGTGCCTCAGGGCCAACAGCCCACGGGACTCTGTTTCAGGCAGGCATGAGGTACCCATCGTTTGGTGTATTTTGATCTGCATTCGGAGATCTTAAACCTACCGGGCAAGAAATAGCAGGGCCAGTGTCTCCTTTCCGTGACCTTTGTGTGAAGAATTTTAGGATGCTGGAAGTTTTTATGGACTTAGCTGTTCCAATTTTATTTGGAAATTCGACTAAAGTGTGTGAAAGCTTTTCTAGGCAAATTGACTCACCATTTATTGGACTCATTTATTGAATACTATATTAGTACTTCATAGATATTATCTAATTTATTCCTCAAAACAGATCAGTGTGTTAGGTGTTAATGTCTATTTTATAAGTGAAGAATCTTGAGGTTAGAGAGATTATAAAACTTGTTGACACAAGCTTTGAGATGAACTGAAATCTTACTCCAAAATCTGTGCTGTTATTAAAAATACGTTGTAAAGTTTGCAAAAAATCCAAACATTTCAAAAAAGTTAATCACCTGTATTATGCTAATAAAATTTTGGTGAATATGTTTTTAAACATCTCACCATCCATGTATATACCTATATTATAGGTCTGAAATTTTATATAAATGAGCTCATAATAAACTTTCTTTGTAATTTAAAAAATAATGTTATGAATATATTTTTTATTAAATATCTATACCATCATTTTAAAAAAGCTGTACAATATTACAATGTGTATATCAACCAAATCTATGTCCAAATTTATGGACACATAAGTTGTTTTCAGGTTTCAGTAATATAAAAAGTGCTTGGATCAACATCTTTGTGCATTCCTCTTTCCCTTCCCTTATACTTGCTCCCTCTCTCTTTCTCTCTCTCTCTTTAAGAATTGCTATTCCTGGGTTAATGACTAGATGCATTTGGGTGTTGAGGAAAGGCATAAATATATTTAATTAATGAGGATCATGGAGTCTGGAATCAGTCTTCCTGGGTTTGAATTTCAGTTCTTCAACTTAATCCGTGTTAATTTAGTAAAGTTCCTTAATTCTTCATCTCAGTTTGTCATTTTAAAATAGGAAAACAAATAGTCAGTATTCTAAGTTTGTTTTGAGGACAAATTGAGGTGATGGATGCAAAGTACTTCATGTAGTGCCCACTGTCTGGTGTATATATAGTAAATGATCATAACTGATAGCATCATTATTATTAATTTTGTAAAACTACTTAAAATATGAGTAGTTCTATATCCATTAAGTGAAAACCTTCACCCACAAAAAAATAACCTTCCAAGAATGATTTCTCTAGTGATTTCTATCAAATATTTAATGAGAAATAATACCAAGCTTACACACAATCTTTCAGAAAATAAAGAAAAGAATAAATTTACCATTTTTACGATGCCAGCGTTAGCTTGTTACCAAAATCAGATGCAAACCCTTCAAGGAAAGGAAACTCTGGGTCATCTTGGAGAGTATTCCTACTCACTTTCTCCCCACCTTTAATATAGACTTTATTTCTTTCGAGTAGTTTTGGGCTCACAAAAAAGTTTAGCAGGATGTACTGAGAGTTTCCGTAGACCCCATGCCCTACACTTTCACAGCCTCTCCACTGTGAATGTCCTGCATGAAAGTAGGACATTTGCTGCAGCTGATGAACCCACATCGACACATCCCTATCAACCAAAGTTCATAGTTCACATTAGGGTTCATTTCCAATGTTCTACATGCTCTGGGTGTGGAGATATATATATATATATATATATATATATATATATATATATATATATATATATATATATATATATATATACAATGACATATATTGTATAAGCACACAGATCAGTTTCACTGCCCTGAATATCCTCTGTGCTCCATCTTTTCATCCTTCTCCCAACCCCCAAGCCCTGGTGACCAGGTATCTAACTGTCCCCATGATTTTGCCTTTTCCAGAATGTTCTATAGTTGGTATTACTCAATATGTAGCATTTTTAGATTGTCTGATTTCACTTAGCAATATGCATTTAAAGTTCCTCCATGTCTTTTAATGGCTTGTTAGCTCATTTCTTTTTAGAGCTGAATAATATTACGTTGTCTGAATGTACCATGGGTTATTTATCCATTCCCCTAGAAAAGCATCTTAGTCATGTCCAAGTTTTGGAAATTATAAATAAAGGTTCTGTAAACATTCACGGGCAAGTTTTGGTGGGGACCTAAGTTTTCATCTCATTTAGGTAAATACCAAGGAGCATGATTGCTGGATTTTATGGTTAGAGTGTGTTTAGTTTTGTAAGAAACCACCCAACCATCTTCCAAAGTGGCTGTACCATTTTGCATTCCCACCAGCAATGAGGGTGAGTTCCTGTTGGCTCCACATCCTGGCCAGCATTTGGGGTTGTCAGTGTTCTGTTTTGACTGTTCTAATGTGTGTACTTGTGTCTTGTTACTGCTTTAACGTCCACTTCCCTGATGATGTATGATGTAGAGCATCTTTTCACAGGCTAACTTGCCATCAGTGTACCTTCTTTGATGAAGTGTCTGTTAAGGTTTTGGTCAATTTATTATTATTGAGTTTTAAAACTTCTTTGTATAATTTGAGTAAAAGTTTTTTTATCAGGTGTGTCCTTTACAAATATTCTCTTCTAGTATATGGCTCCTCTTCTCATTCTCTTGACCTTGTATTTTGCAGAGCAGAAGATTTTTTTTTTGTTATTTTTATGTCTCCCCCACCCTCCTTTTCTGGACTTCACTCTCTTTAAAAAAATTAAAAAATTATTTTCATCAGTCGATGTACAATATTATATTATTTTCAGGTGTACAAGCCAGTTGTACATTTATATAACTTGCATAACTTATATAATTAGATATTTATATAAATTACAAAAAAGTTTTTAATTTGAATGAAGTCAAGCTTATTATTTCTTTTATGGTTTATGCCTTTGGCGTTGTATATAAAAAGCCACTGCTATATCCAAGAGCATCTAGATTTTCTCCTATGTTGTCTTTTAGAAATTTTATAGCTTTGCATTTTATATTTATGACTGTGATCCATGTTGAGTTCATTTTTCTAAAATGTGTAAAGTCTGTCTAGAAACACTTTTTTCGTATGTGGATGTCAGGTGGGCCCAGCATCACGTGTTGAAATTTCCTCTGTTGTGCTGCCTGTGCTCCTCTGTCAGAGAGCCGTTGACCATGCTTGCGTGGCTTTATTTCTGGGCTCTCTCTTCTGTTCCATAGTCTGTTTGTCCACTCTTCCGCCAGTGCTGTCTGTCTTTTGTACGGTAGCATCATAGTAAGTGTTCCATATTGTGAATCTTTCGCCTTACCACATGAACTACAAAAATAATTTGCTGATATCCACAAAATAACTTGATAGAATTTTGATTTATGTTGCTTTGAATCTATAGATAAAATTATGAAGACATCTTGACAATTTTGAGTTCTCCTATCCCTGAAATCTATGATTTTTCATGATATGAAGAATCTCTCCATTTACTTAGTTTTTTCTTTTATTTCTCTCATAAGGGTTTTGCAGTTTTCCTCATTTGGATCTTGCTAACTATGAGTTTGTTAGATTTATATACAAGTAACTTCATTTTGGGGTGTGTTCATGTAATAGTATTGTGTTTTTAATTTTAAATTCCACTTGTTCATAGCTGACATAGCAGAACATAACTTTTGTGCATTCACCTTTTATCCTAAAACCTTGCTAATTCCTTATTGGCCTCCAGAGGGTTGTTTGTTGTTGTCGATTCTTTGGGATTTTCTACATATATGGTCATCTATCTGCAAATAAAGACAGTTTTGTTTCTTCCTTTCTTATCTGTGTGCTTTTATTTCCTTTTGTGCCTTATTGCATTAGCTAAGACCTCTAGTATAATGTTTTCTTTTGATTTAATCTTTATGTATTTTTTTCATTACCATTTAGTCACCTTATACCCCCCACCCCCCAGCAATTGCCACACTCTTCTCCATGTCCACGAGTCCTTTTTCCTTTGTGCTCAGTCCCTCTACTCCCTAACACTGCCGCCCCCAACAACCGACTAGCTGTCATCTGCTTTCCATCTATGAGTCTGTTTCTATTTTACTTGCTAGTTCAGTGTGTTCATTAGATTCCACATATGAGTGAAATCATATGGTATTTGTCTTTCTCTGACTGGCTTATTTCACTTAGCATAATGTTCCCCAGATCTACCCATGCCGTCACAAAGGGTAAAATTTTCTTTTCTATGGTCAAGTAGTATTCCTTTGTGTAAATGTCCCATAGTTTTATCTATTCATGTATTGATAGACACTTGGGCTGCTTCCATATCTTGGCAATTGTAAATAATGCTGCAGGGAACACAGGGATGCTTATGTTCTTTCAAATTAGTTTTGGGTTCCTTTGGATATATTCCCAGAAGTGGGATTGATGGGTCAAAAGGCAGATCTGTTTTTTGTTTTTTGAGGTAACTCCTTACCGTTTTCCACAGTGGCTACACCAGTGTGCATTCCCACCAACAGTGCAAAAGGGTTCCCGTTTCTCCACATCTTCACCGGCCCTTATTGTTTGTTGATTTATTTATGATGGCCATTCTGGCAGGTGTGGGATGGTATCTCATTTTGGTTTTAATGTGCATTTCTCTTATGATTGGTGATGATGAGCATCTATCTTTTCATGTCTATTGGCCATCTGTATGTCCTCTTTGGAGAAGTGTCTATTCAGGCCCTTTGCCCATTTTTTAATTGGGTTGTTTGTCATTTTGGTGTTGAGTTTTGTAAATGCTGTATAAATTTCAGATATTAACCCCTTATCAGATGTATCGGCAAATGTGTTCTCCCATTTTGTGGGTTGTCTTTATTTTGTTGATGATTTCTTTTGCTGTGCTAAAACTTTTTAGTTTGATATAGTCCCATTTGTTTATTTTCTCTTTTGTTTCCCTTGCCTGGGGAGATATGTCCTATAAAAAATTGCTACAAGCAGTGTCTGAGATTTTGCTGCTTATGTTCTAAGATTTTTATGGTTTTATGTTTAACATAATTAAGTCTTTGAAGCAATCTATAGGTTTAACATAATTCCTATCAAAATTTCAATGATGAATTTCACAGAATTTATAACAAATATTTCAAAAATTTATATGGAAACACAAAAGGCCACATAGCAACAGTGACCTTGAGACAGAAGAACAAAGTTGGAGGACTCACACTACCTAATATCAAACTGTCCTCTAAGGCAGGGGTGTCACACTGATTTTCACTGGAGGCCACATCTGCCTCACAGTTGCCTTCGAAGGGCCGAAGGCAATTTTAGGACTGTATAAACGTAACTACTCCTTAACTAGGGGCAAGGAGCTCAGTGCTGCCGCCGGGTAGAAACAAGGTGCCAGGCCAGATAAAACAAGGTGGAGGGCCGGATTTGGCCTGCGTGTTTGCCACCTGTGCTCTAAGGACATAGTAATCAAAACAGCCTGGGACTGACATAAATACAGACACATAGATCAATGGAACAGAATAGAGAACCCAGAGAAAAACCATACCTTTATAGACAATTAATATTCAACAGAGGAAGCAAACATATACACACACATACAATTAGGTGAAGAGAGTTTATTCAGTAAATGGTGTTGAGAAAATTGGACAGATATGTGCAGAAAAATGAAACTAGACCGCCTTCTTATGCCACACACAAGAATAAATCCAGTATAATGTTAAAATGGAGCAATGAGAGAGATATCCTTGCCTCAGTCCTGATACAAGAGGGAAAACTTCTAGTTCCTCACCATTGAGTACTGGGCTAGCCAAAAAGTCCCTTATGTTTTTTCCATGCAGTGGCTCTAGTAGTGCTTAGTTGTCTTTAATTTCATTCAGAAAAATCTTGTTAGATTTTATTGTCACAGCTGTCATATCAGTGTGCATTAAAAAATCAAAATTGGTGAGATTTGTGCAGCCATTTTAATATTGAAAGTGGAAGAAGATATGCAACATTTTCAGTGTATTTGTTACTTTAAGAAAGGTAAAAATGCAACTGAAATGCATAAAGAGATTTGTGCAGTGTATGGAGAAGCTGCTGTGACTGACTGAATGTATCAAAAGTGGTTTGTGAAGTTTCTTCGTACTGCTGACTTTTGGCCAAATAACTCTTTGCTGTGGGGCTGTCTCATGCATTGGAAGACGTTTAGCAGCTCCCTGGCCTCTAATCACTCCGAGCCTGTTGCAGGAGAGAGCCGACATACTCAAAATATCCAAATTGATGAAGTTATTGGTGAAAACGAAAAATGTGTCTTTTATTTCATGGAAAAAACTCAATGGATTTTTTGGCCAACACAATATCATGTCAGCTATAAGTTGTTTTTGTAGATGTTCTTGATCAACTTGAGGAAGCCTCCTTTTATTCCTAGTTTGCTGAGAGTTTTTATAATAAATGTGTGTTAAATTTTGTCAAATGCTTTTTCTGCATCTATTGATATTACCTCATAGTTTTCTTCTTTATTTAGTCTGTTGATGTGAAGAGCTATATTAATTAATTTTGGAAATTTAACCACGCTGCATACATGAGATAAATCTCACTTGGTTATAGTGTATAATTCCTTTGATTCGTTGTTTGATTTGATTTGCTAATTTTTGGTTGAGAATTTTTATATCTGTCTTCCTGAGAGAGATTTGTAGTTTCTTTTTAATGTCTTTGTCTTGCTTAATATTAGGATGATGCTGGCCTTATAGAATGAGTTAGAAAGTATTCCCTCTGCTTCAATATTCTGAGGTTTTAAAGAATTGGTATAATTTCTTTCTTTAAATGTTTGGTAAAAATTCACCAGCAAACCCATCTGGTTGCTGCTTTTTCTTTTGGGAGGTTATTAATTATTGATTCAATTTATTTAATAGATATAGACTTATTCATATTGTCTGTTTCTTCTTGTGTCACTTCTGGCAG